>PXOD01000660.1:0-53639 GCA_003012165.1 Paramyrothecium roridum
GGGGTACCTGGGCGAGTGGTTTGCCAGAGTAACATAGACGGTCGGTGGAAACACTTGATGGAAGCAAGGAGTACCTTGCAATATTGTCATTTTTTCAACGACAAGTAGATTCATTTGATAGGAGAGACGAGTCCCAAAAACAGCTTATAATTGTTATTCAATCCAGTTTAGTCTTAAAAAAAGTTGTCCTTGGCTGATACTCGAGATGCAACAAACCCAGCCTCATATTGCAGTTCACTTAAACATGCCAGCTCCTGTATCCCAGTTCACCAAAACCTGCCAAGTTAATAGAGGACTCTGAACCAATGTTTTGCCCCTCCTACCCTTCCCTACTCAAAACTTTGCAGCCTTCAGGGCCAAATTGTCCGAGGTGAGTGGTGGCAAACGCCTTTTAGGATGTGGTGAGGGCCAATGCCCGTGGTCCGTTGGGGGAAGAGGGGGGGCCACCAAAGCGTGTTGTGATAGGTACACTGAACATACCTGCATTTCAGGTACTGTACTGTACTGTACTGTACTGTACCTTACCTGAAAGCTGGATGGATGGGATAAAAAGCCAGCATCCGAAAATGGCAATTTTCCAGATCGCAACATCTAGCACCACCCTCGCCTGGCGCTCCCGCATCCTTACATGCTAGCTATTGATGGTGGTGAGTGTGACAGCGCTGGAAGTGGAAGGCCTTGCGCAGCTGCTCCATGCAGTCACTTATCTTTGTCGCGCGTTCATTGATGACTCGCATGTGCTTCGCCCTCGGCCAATTTAGTTCGCGACGGGCTGGGGCCCAGGGCGCATCCACGCCCGCGGAACCCACCTCATGGCTTGCGCTCGCCTCCCGATTGGCCACTTGGAGGGACTGCTATCGACGGTACCTTGCCTTATCCATCATGAGCATGAACAGTGTCATCCGTCGTCACCTCGTTCATCCCCTTCAGACCACCTTTCGTTTCTCTAAGAGCCTCGTCGCTCCTTTTGCCAGCTTCTGAACGTCTCGCGCTTCTTCGCTTGTCAAGGTGAAACTCCTGCCAGCCGTGTGTCGAAGCCGGTTCCTGTGTCATCCATTATCCTGCCATCATAGCCTTCCTACATCGGAAAGTCGCCCCTCCTCCCTCCCACCATGGCCATCTACAGCGCAGTCCCGCCTCCTCCGGAACATCAAACGCCGAGCAGCCTCCCGCCCGCTCAGGCGCCGGCAACTCCTGGCACAGTGAGCTCGGGCATTGACATTGACGCGTGGACAATCTCAGCCCTCCAGTCCCTCAGCGTGTCGCCCGTCGCCCGTGGCACCGGTACTCCGCTGGCCATTCCCATTGACGAGCCGCCGTCTCCAATCGCCTTCACTACCGCTGCTGCTTCCAGGCAGAGCCAGCAGCAGCCCGCTGTTCAGTTTATCAAGTCCGACCCTCCCGTCCTCGAGACCACGCCTCCGCGCCGGCCACTCTCACGCCGTGATAGCCAGAAACGTCGCGATGCACTGCTCAAGGGCAACGAAGGAAGCCGGCAGCGCCGGCGTTGGGAGAATGGTCAGCTAGAATAACCCACTGGTATGCTGTATTCAAAGCTTGCTGACATTGAGGGCGGCGTCTGCCCGTACGCGAGACAGATCGCCTGATGCATGTCCCAAATGCGCAACCGCCTCAACCCATTGATTGGGAGGTTCAGCCCACGCACCGCATCCAACGCGTCCGCTACCAAGTTGCTCAATACTGGGATCACGGGGTACGCCAACGAATCGAAGATCGTACGTCGAAGCTTCAAGCCGCCCGCAAGACCCAGCAGCTCAAGACCGGGTGTGCCACCGGTCTCGGCGTTGGTGAGGTGCCCCGCGACCTCCGCGAGTCCGCCAAGCGCAGCCCCATCGTCAAGTCTTGGGTCAAGGTCCTGGAGGATCCCATCCGGCAGTATCTGGTAAACCAGCAGTCACCCCACGAAGACGAGGACTCCGACAGCGCTGCGGACGAATTCGATTCCGAAGATGAGGAAATTGTCTTTGTGGGGCGAAACGGCGCCATGCGAGACCTTCAAGAGAAGTCAAAGAGGTGGAAGCCCGCTAGACGAGAAGTCTCAGATCAGACTGTTGACTCAGGCATGGTGTTCGACTCTTTCGGCAACGACGAAGGAGCTGCTTTTCGGTCAGTAATTTCCATGACACAGTTGAAGGTCGCTCGCATATACTAACATCAAAAATCAGACGATGGCTCACTCATTCCATTTCCGACTATTACGGGCTAGAGTCAAAATCTGTCACAATGTCAAATCCTTCTCGCCGTGTCGTCTACGTGGGTCTCAAGACAGCACGGCGGCAGATGAATATCGACCTATCCCACTTGCCGCGCCCTCTGTGGCAATTGTGTTGATTATTTGGTGTTATAGACATCGGTACGGGCGGCTTGTACATGGTACTCAGTTGTATTGATCATTGAATGTGAGCTCTATAGAAGCACCGATGCGCCATGTTGTCTTGAAAGTTCAATGTTGGTTGAAAATCTATTTAGCCAGACTTGTGTCTCGTAGTCTACTCTATGACGAGACATTTTGGCAATAGATTTCGTTGTTCTGTACTCCTGGCAAAAAGAATTCCGGATGCCTGGTCCATCATTGTTCATCGCAAGGCCTTGGTGCTGTACTGTGTGGACCTCTCAACACATGCCAGGTTACAAGCACTATTAATAGTGCCGTATAAAACCAAGCTTCACGACCATTGCCATTCTACGACCGGGCTCATCGAGAAAATCATGTTCTTAGATCCTATGATTCGGCCGTATCTCTCAGCCCGTTCTGTCGCAGTCATCCGGATGAACTGTGCTAACCCTGCAGGACCGGCTTCCTTATGAAGGGTTCCCGCCAACACTTGGGCGGCAATCGTGCTCATGCCTGCTTCTCGAAAAAACAATTCCCATGTCGATTCTGAGGGCGATAGGAAGGATTTGTGGGTTGTGGAGAGAGAGCTATAACGACACATTATAGCAACGATCCACTGCGTTACGTTGTTGACATCACCAGAAACAAACAATGTCGTGATGTCGGCATTGAGGTTCATGGTAAAGAGCACAAAGTCCGCATAAGCGGATACGTCGTCGGCAGTCTGCTCTTTACAAACGTTTGCGGCAAGGTCATCCCCTGTGACGAGAATAAAAAGACAACCGTACTTTTGCGCAAGGCTATGAATACGTGCGCGAAGTGGTGTCTGGGACTTTGAGCCAGGGAGTGGCTTTTGCCTTATTTTCAGCAGATTGGTCACAACTAAACCAGCAGTTGCTGTCAATGCAATGTCTGCTTCGCAATTTGACGGCAAAAATGAACAGTCATTTCTTCCGTTCTTTGATTCTTGCCGTTGGTGAGTTTCTCTTGAAAAATCGCGATCTACCAAACACTCTGCAGGCCATGATCGCTGCAGATGCTGAAAGATTTGTCGTCCTATCCCAAGGGAAACCACAAAGCAACCCTTTTCTTCCGGTGGTACAATGCTAGGTACGGACAGCGGTACAATAGCACCAAGGTAGTTCGTCCGAGATTGCTGCAGAACAGTGATACGGGGCTCGGGCACGCAGCTTGCAGAATGGGCGTTCCTTCGATCTGCTGGCGTGGCAAGCTTATCACCAAGGCGGCGTTTCTTCACCGCTCTCAGCTCCATGAAGCCGGATAGAAGCTTGCATGTAGCATTGCCATCTTGGTATCCTGGCAATACTGATGCGATAGGTTTCTGGACCAGAAAGTGGCTTGTACCGCGGCGTTGAGGGTTTAAGGAATCTACCGGCCGTTTCTTACAAACCATTCGCAAACTTGTCGACTCCTCTGTGGCAGACAATTGGACGTCATTTGTCTGCGTGGGTAATAGCTGGTCGATTTCCTCCTCGTCTGGGCGCAAGGCAGCCACAGCATCGTTGTTGGTGACATAAGTCGCGCTACTCAGGAGTAAAGCGCCATCGAAAACTAGAAGTTTTCTGCTTATATCACTTTGTGTAGGTGGTTCCTCCTTGGCTGCGTCTCGTCCCTGGGATGGCAGAACCGGTATCCACCTGAGACTGCTCTCCAGTGACACGTCCTTGTCGTGACGAGGAATATGCCATTCGCTGCTGGAACGTAGCAACTGAAACTGCTGCTTAGCGGAATACAAACCCTCCCATTTCAACTTTGGGACATCGAAATTCATGACCGGTACTGGCATCCTCGAAACCAAGTCGAATGAGTTTAATGATTCTTGTTCGGCGACTCTCATGATATCCACACCCCGGTTCTCTAAGAGACTTGCAAATGCTTCCTCAAAGAAATCAGCTGGCGGTTCATCAGCACCCTCGTCATCGATATCCACTTGGGTCCGTATGTTGGTGAGTAAATCATTATCCTGTGTTGCCGTCGAGCTCGAGAACGGCAAAGGAGCCTCTACTCTAAGAGCTTCGAGGTCATGATATTTGTTCTTTGGACAGTTCACCATATCAAGGATTGATGTGCATAAGCTAGGCGAATTCGAGGCAGCGGGGTCAGAATCGATGTGACCAAGTTGAACATCTCGTTGAAGCTTATCCACTGTTTCATTTTCAGGACTGCTTGGCTCAGAAGTTAAGTCAATGATGGTGACGTTTCCCTCAGGTATATAAGGCGAAGGCGACTCCGAAAGTGGTGTTAAGGGAGGAGTCACAGATTGAATGTAATTAGGACCCTAACAAATGTGAGTTTAGCTGTTTGAGAAACTGGTTTACTTTTCTTACTCGTTTCTCTAGTCCACAGGGATACAAGTGGTTGAATTCGTAGCTGCTTTTCGGGTCATTACACATAATATCCTTGAATCTGCCATATTCTTGCGATAGCGAGAGGGATTCGCACTCGGCTTCCCTCTGCATCAGCATGGACAGCCTCCCGAGTGTTGGAGGAAATGCGAGTCCCTCATCAAAGTCGGTTCGTACATGAGTAAGTGGAAGCCACTCACTCAGTATATCGATGGAGCTTTTGGTCATAACTTCTTCGATGTATTCGTCGCAGTCTGCCACTAGATTCGAGCCAAGGTCCAGGTCATCACAAGGTAGCTTTAGAGCTTGCAGAGACCAAAACTGCCACATGCCGTACGATTGTAGATCATCTCTCGACAGAACGCTTAGTATTTCTTGCTCACGTCCCTTGAGGATGAGATCGTCTTCCAGGTCCACAGGCCTCCCGACCAACCGAGCCCGATGCAAACCTTCCTGGTGGACCAGCCCATCCCAATCTGTTGGTAACCTTGTAAGTCGGAGCTGAGAGAGATGGTTATGTAGACAGAAGGGAGCAGCTGTGTAGTCGCGAAAACATCCCTCGATTCGAGCATACTCATCCGCCGTTTCCACATCCATGCTAATATACTTCTAGTCGCGGAAGGCGAGTAACGAGGGTCATGTATCAGTTTTACTTCACTCAATATGTCTGCAAAAGTGCGATCTGACCGGCTGTTGGACTCGCGCAGGCGAACGAGCACCACCAGCCCTTTTAGCAATGCAGGCTGCACCCTTGCGAGGTTTGATGTTTGCTCTTTCCCCCTACCGACGCTTTTTATGCGAGGGAAAGATGCCATCTCTGGAGAAGTCAGGTGATGCAAAGGCGGATGTCAAGTCACCATAGGGTTGACTGGAGGTAGGGAAAAGTGAGTCGTGCACTTTCCAAAACTTTTGGTGTGTAATCTATAGAATTGATGCGTTGCTGGTCCCTATCCCTGATTGACCCCTAGACACTTTTTCTTACCTTTCTTTGTCATTCTGCTGGAAATCTGAAGGAGGTTATTCGGAAGCAAAAGGTCAATGAACCCGGGGCATCTACAGGGTAAGTCGCCGTACGAGGCTTGATCTGCCCCGCGCTTAGGTCAAAGTACTGTTACCTTTGGGCCTTTGGAGGCGCGCTGCAAGCTCCGGACGTCAGCTAAACCCACTAACTCCGACCGATCAGTGACGCAGTGGCCCTCGACTTCCGCTGGGTGATAATGGAGCTGTTCGCATAGCTCTGAGCGAGCATCGTCGCGTCCTGGAGCTACCATTCAACATCACCCACCGCGACCATGGCGTACGTTGCACCGGTGCATAAGCCAACAAGCATTCGCCATGCGGTGAAGTTGCGATTCCTGTCACCAGACCATGAGGATCTTGTCGTTGCGTAAGTATAGGCAATCCCCATGACACCTCTTTGATATCTTGACTATCGGGCTCACCGAACCTCCCGGCAGCAAGGCAAACCGCTTGGAAATATGGCGCCTCAACGAGGAGGGTATGACTTGCCTGCACACGAAGGTCATCTACGGCACGATATCCATGTTACAACGGCTTCAGCCCAAGGATTCCGATACCGACTTGCTCTTCATCGGCACGGATAGGCTACAGTACTTCAATGTAGCATGGAATCCTGAAACAAATCAGCTCGTGACGGTCGAGCATACCATCGAAGACACCTCCGAGCCCTACATGCGAAATTCCCAAAGTCAGAATAAGTGTTTGGTTGACCCAACGGGCAAGTTCATGGCTATGCACTTGTGGGAGGGGGTCCTCAACGTCTTCCGTTTACCAACACGGAAGGGCTCAACAACCAAATTGGAAGCCCTCGATCAAGTCCGCCTTACGGAATTGTGGATGAAGGACAGCACGTTCATACACAGCCGTACTGGCCATCCTCGGATCGCCTTCTTGTACAAAACGCAGCTAGACCATGAGGAAGCCCGCCTCGCTGTCTATCGCCTAACGAAAGACGACAAGGGAGGCGATGTCTCCAAATTCGACCCCAACCGTGAAAGAGAGCTCGACGAGGTTATTGCTGACCCTTATGCCTCAATGTTGATTCCTGTTCCCGTCTTCGAAGAAAAGAGGTACCATGTGCGGAACAACGAAGGAGCCAAAGCCCATCTCGGTGGCCTACTCGTCGTTGGTGAAACTCTTTTGACATACTTTGATAGTCTGACATACTCGAGCGTTTCGTCAAGCATGAAAGACCCCAAAATTTATGTGGCATGGGCAGAGTTTGACGGTACCCGCTACCTTGTTGCAGATGACTATGGCCGTCTCGATCTCCTGACAATTGAGACGACGATGGAAACCACCGGGGTTGTCGTTACAGGCATCACCGTAGAGCCGCTTAAATTCCCCGACTCTAGCTCTCTCACATCGAGAGCTTACAACCTCGTATACATGGGCAATAGCATGCTGTTCCTGGCATCGCACCAAGGAGATTCACAACTATTACAACTTGATGTGCCATCAAGGACTATGACCCTCGTTAAAAGTTTGTCAAATAACGCCCCAATTCTGGACTTCTCTATCATGGATATGGGCAACCGAGAAGGAGACATTCAACTTGGAAACGCATTCTCCTCTGGCCAGGCACGCATAGTGGCAGGGTGCGGCGCCTATCGAGACGGCAGTTTAAGAAGCATTCGCAGTGGTGTCGGCCTTGAGGAAAGAGGCATCCTGGACGAGATTAAAGGCACTAGAGGACTTTTCACACTCAAGTCATATGGCTCCGAAAATGTGGATTTGCTGGTCGTATCTGCTATCGAAGAAACTCGAGTGCTGAAATTCGATTCCGACGGCGGCATCGAGGAGCTGCCTGGCTTTTCGGGCTTGGACTTGGACATGGAGACACTACTGGTTCAGAATTTACCTAATGGACAGCTAATCCAGATCACCCCAAAGTCGGTCCATCTCCTGGATGCCGAGAGTGGCGTAGCTGTTTGCTCGTGGGACACACCTGAAGGAAGGAGTATTACCAATGCTTCAACGAACAACAAGTGGGCTTTGTTATCAGTCGATGGCGCGTTGCTGGTATCACTGAACATACAAAATAACCTTGCCGCTCACCAACACGCTGTCTCCGAAGAAGAGCAAATATCATGTCTTCATGCTGCCCGAGATCTGGAAGATATTGGCGTTGTTGGCTGGTGGGCGTCTGGTACGCTATCACTTGTGGATCTGGCCTCACTGAAGCCGCTCCACGGCGAAACTCTTAGACGGACAGATGATAGTGCGTCAGTCCCGCGAGATGTTGCTCTGGTACAACTTCATCCACCGAGCCTGGCTGGACCAACCCTGCTGGTAGCCTTGGAAGACGGCAATGTTGTTACGTACAATGTAACCGATGCGGGTGGGCAGTACGGCCTTTCAGGACGTAAAAGCGTTATACTCGGAAGCGGTCCTGTCAGGCTACATGTGCTCCCACAGAGCGACGGCACGTACAATGTTTTTGCAACGACGGAACATGCTAGCTTGATTTATAGTTCAGAAGGAAGGATTGCATACTCTGCTACAACTGCAGACGATGCGACCTACGTGGCCCCATTTGACGCAGAGGCTTTCCCTGATTCGATTGTCTTGTCGACAGAGGACCATATCAGGCTTTGCTGTATTGACAAAGAACGTCTGACCCATGTCAAGACCCTGCCCATGCAGGAGACAGTCAGACGAGTGTCATATTCACCGGGTCTGAAAGCCTTCGGCTTAGGGTGCTTGAAAAAGGAGTTGAACCACGAGAACAACGAAGAGGTGGTGACGAGTTCGTTTAGGCTCGTTGACGAGGTTGTGTTCCAAGAGCTCGGAGAGCCCTTTTTGCTAGACCCTACATACTCTGAGATTGTGGAGTGTGTCATTCGTGCGGAGCTTTTGGACAGCAACGGCAATCCTGCCGAGAGGTTCATCGTTGGCACCAGCTTCCTCAGCGATGATGAGACAGGAGCAGATGAAACAAAGGGAAGGATATTGGTCCTTGGAGTGGACGAGAATCGCCGCGTATACCAAATCGTGTCTCACAAGTTGAAGGGCGCTTGCCGCTGCTTAGGACTCCTAGGAGGTCATATTGTGGCTGGTCTCTCCAAGACAGTCGTCGTGTACAGCTATACAGAGGAGACCTCCAGCTCTGGCTCCCTGAAGAAGCTAGCAGCTTACAGACCCTCGGCCTTCCCGGTAGACCTGGATATTTCTGGTAATATCATCGGCGTGGTTGATCTCATTCAGTCTCTATCTTTGGTGGAGTTCATTCCTCCACAAGACGGCAACCCAGCGAAACTAGAGGAGCGAGCCAGACACTACCAACCGGCGTGGTCTACGTCAGTTTGTCATCTTGATGGTGAAAGGTGGCTCGAGGCAGACGCACAAGGGAACATCGTGGTCCTACAGCGTAACAAAGATGCACCTACTGAGCAGGATCGCAATAGACTTGAAGTCACAAGCGAGATGAATTTTGGCGAACAAATCAACCGCATCCGGAGGTTGCATGTGGCGCCTAATGAAAACGCCATCGTTTCGCCCAAGGCGTTTCTTGCATCTGTAAGCACACCTCTGACCAAACATGATCGTGTTGGCTGTCGAATCTTAGACTAACTCTTCGAGCAGACCGAAGGAGCACTCTATTTATTCGGTGACATATTGCCAAAATTTCAAGACGTCCTTATGAAATTCCAAACCCGACTACAGGAATTCATCCAAGCGCCTGGAAACATCAGCTTCGAAACATGGCGTGCCTTCAGAAACGCGGCCAGGGAGAGCGAAGGCCCCTACCGGTTTATAGACGGCGAGATGGTAGAGAGGTTCTTAGACCTAGACGAGGGCAAGCAGGAATTGGTCTGTGAGGGCCTGGGCCCTAGTGTTGAAGATATGCGGAATATGATCGAGGAGTTGAGGCGACTACACTAGACGTCGTCCATCCTGCGCCTGAGCTACATGTGTAGAAATGATTAGGATAGGCCAACTAAATGCACATGCAGCCACATGATATAATGAATACGATTAGGGGCAAAACAGGATATAGTACGTGAATCTGGACAAAGTTGGAGCAGATATATTACCCTGAGGAGTGGCTGTGTTGTTAAAGATATTGCAATGTTCAGCCATTGCCACGAGCATCTGCGATGATGAGGTGCTGTATCGTAGTGCCTGGCGAGGAATTGAAGGTATACCCAAGGTATGCACCTGAGGTAGTAGTAAATTAACGTACCTCCCTGAAAGTCGCCCGATGTGCTGAGGTGCAGTAGCGGTACGTACCGACGGAGAGATTCGGAAGCCCCATAATTGAGTCGCACAATCCAATGAGCAACGACGAATTTCCGAGCTTCTCGTGAAATTTTGGTAGCCTGAGGCACACAGGCCAATTCGGCCAAAACTTTCGGCACCAGCATCATCAAAGCCGGTGCCACATAGGAAAAGACCTCAAACCTCCAACTTCGCCGGACTCGCGACCGATTTTCCACCCGCCACCTCACGTCGAATCTCCCCTCCCCCCTCGTCGTAGCGATGGCTTCCCTTTCCACCGCCTCCCGCGTGTGCCTGCGCGCCGCCGCGAAGCCGACCGTGCCGGCCGTGCGTGCCCTGAGCTCCACGGCCATGCGCCCCGACAGCGCGACCTACTCGAGCCCCTTCAAGGGCTACACCAAGGCCAGCAAGATCCCCAACTTCGGAAAGTACGTCTCCGGAAACAACGAGAACACCAACAAGGTCTTTTCCTACTTCATGGTCGGCACCATGGGCGCCATCACCGCCGCCGGAGCCAAGAGCACTGTTCAGGGTGGGTCATCGAACCTTTGCTGTGCCATTGAGCCGCGATTCGAGCTGCTGGGCGGCCGCAATTGCGTGCCGAGGGGCATGTGGGAATAGTCAATGCTGATATTTGATGGACAGAGTTCCTGACCAACATGTCTGCCTCCGCTGATATCTTGGCCATGGCCAAGGTTGAGGTCGACCTCAACGCCATCCCCGAGGGCAAGAACGTGAGTTTGCACAACAACACGACAGCATAGGCATTGTCTAATACGTAAAAAAAGGTCATCATCAAGTGGCGTGGCAAGCCCGTCTTCATCCGACACCGAACCCAGGCTGAGATCGACGAGGCCAACAAGGTCGACGTTGCCTCCCTGCGCGACCCCCAGTCCGACGAGGCCCGTGTCAAGGAGCCTGAGTGGCTTGTCATGCTTGGTACGTTCCAAAATTGGGCGAGTTCCTTCTGCTAGTCATCGCTGACTAGTTCTTTTTTAGGTGTTTGCACGCATCTGGGTTGTGTTCCCATCGGCGAGGCTGGCGAGTTTGGCGGTTGGTTCTGCCCCTGCCACGGTTCCCACTACGATATCTCCGGCCGTATAAGGAAGGGACCTGCTCCCCTCAACCTCGAGATTCCCGAGTACGACTTCCCCGAGGAGGGCAAGCTGGTTATTGGTTAAGCGGTCGGTGTGTACGAGTACTCGTGGAGATTAAAGCATAGATTTGTCAGGCGAAGAGTGTGAACATGGGGAGGAGAGGAGCGTCCAAGGGTTTTAAGGGCGTAACTCGTGTTTCCTAGACGTGGGCTGCGCCATTTGTATAAAATACATCGTCCTACCTACAACGAAACGAGCTCTTTTCATTTTGGTTATCAATCAATCATCTGTACCAGTCACACTGTACTAAAGGACTGTCAATTGACGGTGGAATTACGTTATGAAGCTGTCACTTAAAGAGTATGACACTGCCTTGATTGTGTTTCAAATAACCCAAAATTGAATGTATCACGATGTGTATTGCGCAGTGGCAAGCCGTCACGCACGTATGTGGCAGATGGCAGTTTTCTTCATTCATGATCCTTGATTCGTTGGCAAATCTATGTCCTTAGCAACCATTTTTTTTCTAATTACATCATCAGTGGCCGTGGCCATCATCCTCAGCCTGCTGCTCAGGATCCAACTTGATCAGGGTATCGATACGCATGATACTAATGCAGGCCTCGACCGCACTCTTCAGCTGGCGCACCTTGCTGATGCTGGGCTCGAGCACGCCGAGCTTCAGCTCATCCACCACCTTGCCACGGGCGAGGTCCAGGCCGTAGTTCTTGTAGCCCTTCTTCTTGGCAATGGTCTTCTCGTCCTCGCTGCCGTCACCCTCCTGGGTGCGCTGGGACAAGGCGTGCCTTGACCGCAGCTGAGCGACCAGCTCGGCAGCGTCCTGGGCGGCGTTGACCGCCAAGGTCTTGGGAATGACGAGTAGTGACTGAGCGAACTCGCCGATGGCCAGCTGCTCACGAGAGCCCACGGTTCCGGCGAACTCCTCGAGATAGATATGGAGGGCAGTCTCTACGGCTCCGCCTCCAGGTACAATGCTGCCACTCTCCAAGGTTCGCTTCACAGCGCAGAGTGAGTCGTGGACCGAGCGCTCCATCTCATCCAGGGAGAAGTCGTTAGGACCGCGCAGAATGATGGATGCAGCGGAGTGTTTGGTACCCTTGACCAGGATACACTCGTCGTCCGAAATACGCTCCTGCGAGAACTCCTCGGCAAAGCCAAGATAGCTGGGCTCGAACTTTTCGTCACCGTTAAGATCGGAGAGTGTGCTGAGAAGGGTGCCCTCGGTAGCCTTGGCGATACGTCTCAGGTCCTCCTTCTTACACCTTCTCACACCCATCACACCGCGCTCAACGAGCATCTTCATGACCAGGTCGTCAATGCCCTTGGTCGTCAGAATGACGTTGGCACCGGCCTTGAGGATCAGCTCAACCCTCTCGAGGATCATGCCGGACTCGCGCGCACGGATCTGCTCCAGTTGTTGAGGGTCATCAATGGTAATCTGCACGCCCAGCTTCATTCGCTCCTTCTGAAGGTTCATATCAAGAATCGCAATCTTGGCATTTCGTATCGTCGTAGGCATGGCCTGGGAAGCGACAGTGCAGTTGAGAGCGTAACCCTTGACGAGTACAGACTCGAGGACACCCTTACCGTGAGCCTTGAGGATGTTCACGGCCTTAACAGGGCACTTGATCTCGTTCCTGTTGTTGACCGTCTTGACGGCCAGCATAGCGTCGACAACCATGTTGGCGAAGAAGTCGGAATCAGCGCCGATAATCTTGCTAGACATGGAAGTCTTCGCGATGCTCAGCAGAGACTCACGACCAAGGTTTTCCACCTTGATGCTGACGTTCTCGCTCAGGTACTTGACGGCTTCTCGTAGGGCAAGTCGGTAGCCTGTGATGATGGTGGTTGGGTGTATGCGGTTCTTCATGAGCTCGTTGCCTCGACGCAGCAGCTCGGCGGCGATCAGGACGACGGAGGTTGTACCATCGCCGACTTCCCTATCCTGCTGCTGTGCCAAGTCCACCAGAATCTTTCCGGCCGGGTCTTCGACGTCCAAGAGACTGAGAATCGTAGCGCCATCGTTGGTAACGGTAACATCCTACGAAACAGAATCGGTCAGGTCAGGTCCGGCTACGTTCCGGACGGGGTTTACTCACACCAATGTCGTCCACCATCATCTTATCGAGGCCGCTGGGGCCGAAGGAGCTCTTGACGACATTTGCGATCGCTTGGGTAGCCAGCACTGCAGAAGCAACGGTCAACACTCTGGCACCTCATGAAGCCCCACCATGGTCAAGAACAAGTGCCGAAAGGAGCTTACCATTCTGATCACGGATGTCTGAGCCTGAGATCTTCTGACCGCCGAGGAAAAGGGTGCCGTTCCGTGGCTGTTCGAACATAGACGCCATAGTTGCGGCTGCTCGACACGGGTGGGATTAACTTGTACAGTCGTGGTTTGTCGGTGGGATACAGGACGGACGTAAATTTGGAGTCGCAAAGAAATTCTGCCTGTAGTGGTGAGCAGCTACTACGGCTCAGGTACAGGTACAGCTGGCGCCACCCATACATCACCTATTGGGCATGATCGTGTACGTACCTCTTCATGGCCAAGCTGCGTGGTCACCTCCCCTGAAAAGCTGCTTAGCACTGCTACCCCTCGCTACGTCGCTACAGGCAGTGGCCCGACCCTTGGAATTTCCGGAGCGGCACATTGTTCCAGCCCCGTGATAAGGTAGCGATGCCGGGCTATCGCACCCGCAGCCCTTATTGGTTGTGCACAAGCCAGGTCTGAAAATCAGTTTGTTGCCCCTCCTTCCCACAGGAGCGACCCCTGGGTAACAACGGCGGCGGGGCACTTTTGGTCGGCAACACCACTCGCTCGCCCGTTTATATATATCCCCCTTCGCAGCCGTTGTTCAACCTTCCCTGGTGACTCACCTTGCGCCTCCTTCTTTTTCGATCTGGTAGATCTTGTCGAGCTCTTCGCGTGCGAGGAACTCTGCTTCGTCTTTCTCATACTTCTTTTTTATTCACCTTTTTATTCACCACGTCAAAATGGAGGGGGCTACCGAGCAGCCAAAGCCTGAGCAGTCCAAGAGCGCCTTGAAGAAGGCCGAGAAGCAGGCCAAGCTTGCCGCCGATAAGGCCGCAAAGGCTGCTAAGCAGGCCGCGCTTCCCGTCGTCGGAGGCAAGAAGGCGGATGAGATTATCGGAATTACCGTGTCCAAGACTGAAAATTTCCCACAATGGTACCAGGAGGTTGTTCTCAAGGCCGAGATGGTCGAGTACTACACCGAGATCTCCGGCTTCTTCGTCTTGCGACCCCTCTCTATGCACATTTGGAACACGATCCGCAATTGGTTCCAGGGCCACATTGAAGAGCTGGGCGTCGAGGAAGCCAACTTTCCCGTCTTCCTGTCTTCCAAGTCTTTGGAAAAGGAGAAGGACCACGTCGAAGGATTCGCCCCTGAGCTGGCTTGGGTGACTAAGGCGTAAGTGCACTTGCCATTACTCTAATAATAGGCTCAATACCGTGTATGAATTCGTGGGACCTAACAGGAGTACAGTGGTGACAAGGACCTTGAAGTCCCTGTCGCGATCCGCCCTACTTCCGAAGCCGTCATGTACCCCTACTACTCCAAGTGGATTCGAAGCCACCGCGATCTTCCCCTCCGATTGAACCAATGGAACTCGGTCGTCCGATGGGAGGCCAAACAGACTACTCCATTCCTTCGAACTCGTGAGTTCCTGTGGCAGGAGGGTCACACTGCTCACCTGACTGAGGAGTCGGCCGGAAAGGAGGTACTCGAGATCCTTGAGCTGTATGCTGGAGTCTACGAACAGCTCCTGGCTGTTCCTGTGGTCCGCGGACGCAAGACTGAGAACGAGAAGTTTGCAGGAGGACACTACACAACCACTGTCGAGGGTTATATCCCGTCAAATGGCCGTGGTATCCAGGGCGCCACGTCCCACTGCTTGGGACAGAACTTCAGCAAGATGTTCGACATTACTGTGGAGGACCCCGCCAACAAGGGCTCGCATATCCACGTCTGGCAGAACTCCTGGGGTTTGTCTACCCGTGTCATTGGTGTCATGGTGATGGTTCACGGTGACGATAAGGGCCTTGTCCTCCCTCCCCGTATTGCCAAGAACCAGGTTGTTATTGTCCCTGTTGGCATCAACAAGAACACCACCCCTGAGGACAGGAAGAAGCATGAGGACCAAGTTGACAGCATTGCCAAGGCCTTGAAAAAGGCTGGTGTCCGTTGCCATGCTGATTGGCGCGAGGGCTACACCCCTGCCTGGAAGTTCAACGACTGGGAACTGAAGGGTGTTCCCCTCCGAATTGAGTTTGGCCCCAAGGATGCTGCCAAGGAGGTTGTTAGCCATGCTCGCCGAGATACTGGTGAGAAGGGCACCACTCCCATTGCCGACATTGCTACCACCATTCCCGAGCTGCTCGAGACCATTCAAAAGGACATGTACAGCAAGGCCGAGACCTCGTTCCGTGAGCACCGCCTGAAGGTTACCAACTGGGATGAAGTCCTTCCCGCCCTTGACAACAAGAATGTTGTGCTCATTCCTTTCTGCCTTGATGGCAAGTGCGAGGACCGCATCAAGGAGTTGACGACCCGTGAGGAGCAGGTGGATGTTCCCGAGGCGCAGCGAGCCCCTGCCATGGGTATGAAGAGTCTTTGCATTCCTTTCGAGCAGCCAGAGGGTCTTGTTCCTGGCGAGACCAAGTGTCTCAACCCCGAATGCCAGAGGAACGCAGAGAAGTTCGTCATGTTCGGACGAAGCTACTAGAATGTTGGATGGGGTGATTTATCAGGGGCATAAGCGGGGTTGCTTGCACTGTCTTGGTGACAGGGAGTTTGCGTTTGGCGTGGATATGATACTTATTTGTGCTTGATAAAAGGGGCCTGACGGCGGAGGGATATAGGCACAAGCATGATGAATGAAGTTGATAGATCAAATGGGATGAAGTTATGACAAGTTGCTGTGCTACTTATCTGTAATATGTATCTTGGGTCTTGTTTTTCAACACCACTCAAACTTTTCGTTGACAGCCCATTCGATCTCCTCGCCAGCGTCGGATCCAAACCAATTCAGGCTGGTGATGCTATCGTTTTCCCTAACTACGAATTTAGCCTCTAGCTCCTTTGTATCTTCCGCCAGCCTCTTGATTCGCTCATCCGGATTCCAGATCTCGACCTTTGGCAGCTGCCATTCCTTGGCCTCGTTTTGCGCTGCACCCAGAACAGCCTTGACGGCCTCCTTTAGTTCATCATCGGACATCGATTCGTTTTCCACGACGAAACGAAGGATGTACAGCGTGTTTTTCTCGGGCTTCTCGATGGGGCCGTAGAAGCCCCGCGTCCACACAGCCCAGACCCGGCGCGAGCTGCCTTCCCCGTAGAGGGCGCCGTGGGTCTCAGGCGCACGCTTGAAGAGGTGTTTGCACATGAAGCCCTCGCGGTGGAGGTGCCGCATGTAATTGTCGAAATCTGGCAGGAGAGCCACCCGCGTTTTATCTGATGGCTGGCCAGGTGTGAAGTATCGAGAGCGGATAACTTGCTCATCTACCTTGACTAGCTCGGAAAGTCCGTCCAAGTCAATGGGCTGCACGGGCTGTGCTGAAGATTGCTTCGCCGGTAGAGTCAAATGGGTGCTCTGGAAAGGAGCCCAGCCAAACCTTGCATAGAACTTTTTACCTATGTCAGAGTAGAGAGTGGAGAAGAGTGCGTCCCCGTCCTTCTCATCCTGCTTTTTCTGCAAGGTCTCTGCCAGCTTCTCCATCATCTTACCAGCGTAGCCACGGCCGCGGTGCTGCTCGTAGGTGAAGACGCTGGCAACACCGTGCGCCCAGCCCTCGCGGACAGTGCCATCCCTGGACTTCACCAGGGCGCGGGCGCGCAGAGTCTCGCACGACGAGAGGACCAGGCGCTCCTTTGCAGGCACGCTGGAGTCGGTGAGGATCCAGGGCGTAGTATGCGCGCCCCCTGCGAGGGGCTTGGTCATCAGGAAGGTCTCGCGTTCCAGGTATCCATTGAGGTCCAAAGCAGCACCCCAGGTGGGATATGTTGCCGTCCAAATCTCAGGAAGTTCATCCTTTGTCGGGCTGGTGAGAATGAGGTGGGGAGAAGATGCTGCGGGGAGAGACGATTGCGAGACCATGGTTGTAGCCGGGGCTTGTGCACTGTCTAAGCCAAGTAGGTGATCAATGATGATTCTAAGCGCAATCTTTGAGAAATATTAACCCAGAGAAGACTCTTGACCTTGTATAATGTTTCGTTGGTTTTATGTCGAGAGCCGGAACTATCAAGGCTCATAAGTGGGGCATGTCCAGCCCGCGCCCTGGCGCCCTACAAGTCAACATCATGACGCTGCCAAAGTTGTCGACCACTCGAAGGCATTGGTAGTTTGTCGAAGCATAGGTAACGATTCGCGACCAATGCAATGCCTCATGTGCGCTCGAAGTCATGGCCTTCCTTTTTGGTCGCTCGTTGTATTCTAGAAGAGCAGTGCCTGCGGAACTCGGCAAGTGACTCAGCTCATATGATAACTTGACATCTTAGCTTGTTATATGGCACAATATATTTCATCGTTTGGAGAGATGCTCGGAATTGAGCCCAACTGTTGTTTACGTGGCTGCCGCGACATCATACAGCGCACTTCAGAAAAAGTGACTCCATCGGCGTATGCCACAATTGGACATATCGCGTCCATGAGGAACGACATGCCCCGGCCTGTGTCGCATGAGCCCCACCTGAATGACATTTCCCTTCTTGGAGTGTCTTGTGGTCGTAATGAAAGTAGGTGCCCCGCCCACTCTCGTGGAGCAGGCTCGATGATATCGGCCCTCGTTTGTGTCTTGATGGATACAAGCAAAACAACGGTCGTGTATCACTTGCAAGACCTTGTATGAACATGTGTGTATGCCTCTTACTACCCGCAGTTCAAGAAGCGGTGTGGAAAGGGTTGCTTGTGCTCTAAACACACACCACGCAATGTATATCAATGGTTATAAGCAGCAAAAACCCTCCATAAGCAAGCATTTCCCTCCGCATTTGTGTTCCAAACTTGGGCGGAACAGTCCGTCGGATTTCGCGGACGATCTGAAATCCGCTGCAGACCAACTCGCTTATGCAGGCCAACAACAGGGTTTCGCTGTTGTGAGATGTAGGGCTGAAGATTCCTCGCCCATCTTCATCCTTGAAATGAATGCGGAAGCCACCGGGGACGGAAGAGTGACCAGATTGCCGCCCCTCTTGGGCTGGCTTCACCGGATAATCTGAGAAACAGCAGAGCCTTCTCTTTATAGACTGGGCGGAAAGGCTTCAAGGATGGTCAGACCTCTACTGAAACATATGTCCCAAAACTGCAATGGCCGCGACGGCACTGCTGCCGAATGGCAGGGCTACTTACCTGTGTAACTTGAAATCATGCACGGCTATGCTGACCGCAGCAGTGGGCTCGAGGAGGGGAAGACCAGACTGGAACCAAAGCATGATGTGGGAGCTAGGTCTCGAATCAGCCAATCATTCTGCCTAGGGCAATGGGTGTTATGCTTTGTTGTATCGACGACATGTTGATAATATGTGCCCAACCGATCCTTTGCGTCGCCAGAATCGAGCTCGGTTGTTTCCATCTCGAAGACGCATCATTGTGACCGATATGTCGCCCAAAGTTAAACCGCAAACAAACGCTCCACAAATTACAATGGATACATCTCTTCAGCAGCGCGTCGATCGTGGAAGGTGAAGTCAGCCACCAAGGATTTCAGAATTCCGACTGACATACGCATCCTGGTATCAGCCCGGAAGAGGCATCTTCAACGACATCTGCAGACCAGGAACAGGTTAAGAAATCGCGACCAAAGTACCCTAAAGTCCGAACCGGCTGTGTGAATTGTGAGTGTTGTGTCCTGTATTCAGCCATAATGGAATAGTTGCTCATCGTCAAAGGCAAGTAAGTTAGCTGTTGGCAGCAAGAGATGGCCGCGTGGTCTGACATTGCCTAGAAAGCGGCACGTAAAATGTGACGAGACGAAACCGAGCTGCAACCGTTGTCTGAAGTGGAAAGGAGCTTGTAGCGGTTATGTGACCGAGCAGAACACACCGTCACCACCTTTTGTGACATGGGAAAAAGGTGCGAAGGACCAGCATTTGACAACGGTGAGCAGTAGAGATGATCACTCCGCCCCTGGGGAAAGAATTCTTCTGCCGAGACGATCGACTCAGTTAGAATCATATGATATTGGACAAATTCCGAACCAATCTCACTTGCAAGCTCAGAGGTCCCGACAAGACGATTCTAGTGCGCTGGGCTTGGAGTTCTGGGAGAAGACAGTGCCACGACTGGTCCAAGACCATGCAGCTGTTCAACTGGCCAGTGACGCAGCCCAGATGATGCTTTACACGAAGACATTGGCGACCTATTCGAGTAAGCCGACGAACTTGCCTAGCAAGAACGACGGACGAGCTTTTGACTGCTATGGACAGGCACTAAGGGCCCTCGTGGAGACGGAGATGGATTCTGCAGATCTTCGTCCAGCCATTCTGTGTTCTTTGTTCTTCATCATTTTCGAAATAATCCACAAGGATATTCCGGCGATGCAGGCCCACCTCAAAAGTGGGCAAAGGATGCTAGATGAGCTTCTGCGAACGAGGGAAAAGGTTGGGTTTGTGCAACAGGGGGGCGTACGAGCAGAGTTGAGACACGCCCTAAGGTTCCTGTTACACCAGACAGGAAACGCTACCATGATTGAAGAGAGGCATTACAACCAGCAACAGGCTTCTTGTTGGGCAGATGAGTTGGAATTGTTTGACATGCTAGACGGTATCTGAGCAGGCAATCCTTTATACTGTAGCACACCCTACACTGAGAATATGTCTCTGGGCATGGACCACCGGTTCATATCCTAGCACGGTTGAACTTCATCGAGGGTAGCGGGAGAACTCGGTTTCAAGGAGGCATATAGGGGCTGCGTTGGATACCTTATCTAGATGGTCGGTATGGTATGCGATGCCCTCGCAGAGCTGCATGGCTAGAAACGAAAGCGAGCGCGGGCACCGGGACACGGTGGAGCCAGATCAATTCATAGGCTCGGAGGTGTAAAGGGCAGAACCGGATATCATGATACATGACCTAGGAGATCTATTAATCACTTGGGGTCTTGTCTGAGGTACCTTACTTGCAACATGTCAAAAGCCGTTCTTGGGCGGATCGTGCATCCAGCAAGGTAAGGTACATTGGTGGGGTTCTTTGTAGGTAGGAGGGGCAGCAAATGCTGCCACCACCATTAGCCAGCAATTAATTACCTGAATTGATTTCCTTCCCGCACCTCGCCATGGACATTGGCACGATGCAATTATTCCGACCCTGAGCCTCCCCCCCTCCCCCGACGCTCTCCCTACAATTAGGTACCTCAAATGGCCCTGCCTCTACCCTCGGGCCTCGTGCCCTCTGAGGTCGCCTTCCTCTGTGAAATGGAGCTCGTCACTGTTGTTCCACGACAGCGCTTAGAGAGCATCCAGCTCCTCGCGGTCAGCGCGTCTGCCCACCGCGTCTCAGGACGCCTCCGAACCAGCCTCTGACTGAAGATACAGGGCACCACCCCATCGCTTCGACCTCCCCACCGCAGCGATATTCCCTTTTGGCTCGCGATTCTTCTCAAAAAGCAACGACGCGCCAACATCGTTCCCCCGCCATGGCTGCACCCAGACTCGCTTCGCGACGTTATCTACCACGAAACCAAGACTGACCCGAAAGGATGGGCTCCGCCTCCCCCTCCGCCTGCTCGCGCCGATGCTAGAGGCAACGCCCATAGAGTTGATTCTCGCGCCAATGACGACCTGACGTTATCGCCGCCCTTCCTGCCATCGTGTACCTCAGCTGCACCGTCCGGCGCTTTGCCCTACCACTGGTTCGAGTTTGCTGAGATGCTGCTCGCCCATGCCAGCGATGATGTTCCCGCCTCCGCTGAGGTGCGATCTCTGTTGAGGGATCTGCAAGAGGTCAGGGCTGCCAAGATGCGGTCCAGTACCGCCCAATTGGAGGCCGGCGTCGATGGAGTCATGAGCCTGCGCGGTGTAGGTGCTATGGAGTTAGCAGAGAGCCGAGGCTTTGTTACCGCCGTTGTCGAAGGCGTAAGAAAGATTGGTGCAAGTGCTGAGGCTACGAGACGCGAAGAAGGCGAAGAGCGGGCAGGACAGGGCGATGATGACGATCTTAGCGATGAAGACATGGGGTATTGAGCATTTCCGTTCAAAATGTGGACTCTTCAGGCCCTTGATGGACTCGTTATCAACCGGATAACATTGAAAGGTACGTTGCCTGCTACAAACCAGTTTTGACACCTGTGATGCTAATTTCGTTGAAAGTGTTTTAGTATTTCTACACTCAAATCTGCCTGAGTGTCCACAGATTAGAGCACTTACAGCTATCTGCTCAACTAGAGGCACTACCAAAGACATTCGGTCTAAATCTCAAAACTCACCAAAGCCTCCATCCTCGTGGAGCTCCCTCTAGCACTTAACCCTCACGCAGTGTGCACACGGAGGTCCTCGCTGCCAAGGATTGGATACGATCACCGCTTCCCGCCGTTGGCTAAATGGAATACGAATCGAACCAGCGGCGGTCACCATAGACGCGTGAGAAAGATGATCATCCTCGACTGGGCTGGTGTAACATACCTCAGGTCCTGGGCCAACGAATGGATTGATTCCATTTACTTTTGCGCTGCTGCTCGCACGAGACTGCTCAATCAGGTTGCCGGGGCTTGAGATGTGGTCCTGGACTTGTCCAATCCATGAGCTGAAACCCCCGTTATGATTGTTTAGTGTTCCGTCCCCCTCGGTTGTGTTGTGTTGAGGTAACTGCTGGATCCAATTCGGAATTCCGATGCTGCGCTGGTGGCCTGCCATGGAAGTGGTAGTTCCACCTAAACCTGATTCGACCGCTGGCTCATTCGCGGTTGTGAAATCACTCTCGCCCAAGCGATTTGAGCTGGAGTGGTGTGAGCCAGGCCTTGGGGAGTTCTCCCTGGCAGCCTCCTGACCTTCATTTCCGACACCGTTTGTGAGCTGCTCGATCCTATGCCGGTTTTGCCGCGAACGATCAGTATGCAGAATAATCCTGATTCTGCGCCTCGTCGCAGGATTACCCTCCGTTGATGCTGTGTTTTGACCAGCTGGAGTATGCAGGATTGCTCTCGTCCTAGGTTGAGTACGTGTGGTGGGTCTCCGGGGGCGGGCACCGGCATCCGGAGGCAGAGAGTCAAGAGGACGGCCTCTTTCGTCAAGGCCTCGCATTAACGGCGCAGCGCCAGGAAGCCTCGCGCGGGCCCGTGTTTGCCTCATTGGACTTGTTGAGTCTTGATTTGTTATCGACGCTTGAGCAGTTTTGTTCCTAGGCATTTTGAGTCCTAACATCGGGCAGCGTCTTCACTAGATTTGAGGGTTTGATTTAGATGTGACGAACTGCTTGTGGATGGGTTTGATTCAAGAACCACGACGGTAATTGTTCGTGATGGGTTGTTATATAAGATGAACAGTCTTGAATCAACAAGACACTGCGACTTTCGCTTTCTCTAGTCTTTGACGCCCTGAACAAGGAGCCTTTGTGCTTTCCATGTCTTCTTCATAATAAAACAGGACATTGTCCTTGCATCTCAAGCAGCATGGGACAATGGAAAAATTCAGTGCGGCTTTGTTGATGGCTTTGTGAGACGGCGACAAAGTTGGCAGTAACCGTATCCTTAGTGTAGCCGGAATTACTCAGTAGGCCTGAACCATTCAGGATCACTCCTGCGTCTTGATCTTGCATTTGTCTTTCATTCATTTACAGTAGAGCTGTTAAAGCAGATTCACATTTGGATGTCGCAGTCGAAAGCAACTAGCACTTTATTGAGATATTGGTTACTGTATGTATGTTTGTTGATGTGCGACGAGCACGCTGCGATGGCTCCAGCTTCTGTCAACTCTAGTTCATGACTTATTAGAGCACGGTCTTGCTATCTAGTTGCACCCCAAATGAACACAGTCTCTGATTATTGGTGTTCTTGGATACTGCCACTATCCCGGCGTCGGAGAGGTTTAGTTGGTTGAGATCCCTGTCGCATGCCAGGTACCAAAACCGTCCACGTGCCAGGAACCCGGGGAAGCAAAGCTCCGGAGCTCAGTCACCCGCAGGCTCCCTGAGTCGTCCCCAGCAACCCGGTGACCTGCCTGACGTAACCTTCCCAGCTGAGGGAGCGATAAGCTACGGCACCGCACTGATAAGACAGGCAGGCATTCAGCCGACGACAACAGTTACGTCCTCGTCCTTCCCTCGCATCTACACCATCATCCTCCTCTATCTTCATACCTCATTTTCCTTTCCATTGTCGTCGCCTTCTCCTGATTGCACGCCGAAATGAAGTTCTCAAAGGCTTCCATCCTCGCAGCCTGCGTACCCGCAGTTAGCGCGCGCTTCATCGAGACAGCCGAGGTCGATAACGTCGTCCTCCTCCCTGAAGAGACTTACCTTGTCGAGACCGCACCTGGCGAGACGAAATGGGTCACGGAGGAAGACAAGTGGGAGATGCGTCGTGTGAGTAACGCCCAACTCATTGCGTGCTGACGCCATCACTAATGAGACGGCAGAATGGCCAGAACTTCATGGACATTACGGACACACAGACCCTCGGCACCAAGAACATCCATGCCCAGGGTACAGTCGAGTTTCCCAAGAAGTGTGTCAAGCAGGATGATGTCAAGGGCTTGTTCGAAAGCCTCTCCAAGACGAACATGCAGACGAACCTCGAGAAGCTCACCAGCTTCCACACCCGTTACTACAAGTCCGATTACGGCCTACAGTCATCCGACTGGGTCCAGAAGAAGGTCAGCTCCATTGTAAAGGAGGCTGGTGCTGAGGGCGCTGTCACCGTCAAGAGCTTTCCCCACAAGTGGCAGCAGCATTCCGTAATTGCGACCATTCCCGGACAGTCGAATGACACCGTCATTATTGGCGCCCACCAAGACTCCATCAACCTCTTCCTCCCATCCATTTTCGCCGCTCCCGGTGCTGATGATGATGGCAGCGGCACTGTTACCATCATGGAGGCTTTCCGAGCTCTCTTGAAGTCCGAGGAGGTTATTGGGGGCAACGCCACTAACACCATCGAATTTCACTGGTACAGTGCCGAGGAAGGAGGCCTTCTTGGAAGCCAGGCCATCTTCCAGTCTTATGAGCAAGAAGGACGGGATGTCAAGGCTATGCTTCAGCAGGACATGACCGGTTACGTGCAGAAGACTCTCGATGCAAACCAGCCAGAGAGCGTCGGTGTTATCATGGACTTCGTCGACCCTGGCCTGACTGGTTTCATCAAGACCGTCATTGAGGAGGTAAGGACGCCTTACACATGACTTTGAAGCTTATACTAACAGAGCTGCAGTACTGCAGCATTCCCTGGGTCGAAACTAAGTGCGGCTATGCTTGCTCGGACCATGCATCGGCCTCCAAGGCTGGCTACCCTTCGGCATTCGTCATCGAGTCGTCCTTTGAGTATAGTGACTCAAAAATTCATACAACCGATGATCTCATCAAGTACTTGTCCTTCGACCACATGCTTGAGCACGCTCGCATGACCCTTGGCTTGGTTTATGAGCTTGCTTTCCATGATTTCTCCAAGAGTGACAACAAAGAATGGACCGAGCTCTAGATCAGCGCAAGCAGGTAAACTAATGTGTGACGGATGGTATTGATAATGGATGGCTTAGAGGCCGGCGTTTTCTTTGATTTGTAGGAATTTATGTACAAATTTGCGCTGTGATCTTGTTGTGCAAGGAAGCATGGAGGCAGATGACATATAGGCAATACAATGTTCTCAGCAATTGGCAGACGAGCCTTTTACACATGCCATCTCGGGAAAGACGAGGTAGGAAAGTTGGGTATCAGTGTCTCTTTTGGGAAGTATTAACCTGAGCCATTCCATCCCACGTATCGTGACGAATTCTATCAGTTCTATCTCAAGCATCGTATCAAAACAGTCGTCAAGGCATCAAAACATGTCAGGGGCGTTACTAGTGCCCGTGACCACCATTGGGGGGCTGCTGGCCCGGCCATTGCGGCTGCCCGTTCTGATTTGCTTGCTGCATCTGGCTCATCAACGCAGCGAGGAATGCCGGGTTCATGTAGGCACTGTTCGGAGCCTGAGCCTGGCCTTGCGCCTGTCCCTGGGCGGGCCAGCCGGGTGGCGGAGGAGGGGGGACAGGTAGCGACGCAGGTCCTCCTTGGCTCGGTTGCTGCGGCCAGCCGGGGATCTGGAAGCCGAAGTTTGGAAGTGCTGGTGGGGGAGCTTGGCCCTGAGGAGGTGGAGGGGGCGCAAATCCGGCCCAAGCACCCGCAGGCGCGGCATGGTGCGCAGGCGGTTGGGAGTGGCCTTGTGGAGGAAGAGAGTATCCCTCTCGCGACTGACCGTGACCTCCACGGCCGCCTCGGCCTGAACCCCTGCCACGTCCCCTACCCCTGAAATCACCGCGTCGTCCTTGTTGGAAGCTTGGTCGTGGAGGTAGAGTGTCGTAGGATTCGGTGGAAACCGGTCCCTCCCCGTAGCCTGGTGGCCGGGCGAGGGGCTTGTACGGACCGTCGTCCTCACCACCCTCATCATAGTTCAAGCCGCCATCGGGCCTGACCTCCTGGCGCAGGGGATGGGGCTCCTTGCCGCCCTTGCCGTTCGAGTTCTTCCACTTGTCCTTCTTCTTCTGCTTGAGCGAGCGCTTGTACTCGGCCTCCTTCTCATCGTCGGAGAACTCCATCTCCTCGTCGCCGACCTCCTCGTCGTGGAGGTTGCTGGCGTCGGAGCCCTTGAGGTTCTTGAGCGGCTCGGTGAAGACGAACGAGACGTGGTCGGTGGGGTAGAAGATCTTGGTGCCGGCCTCGATGCCGAGCTCCTTGAGCTCCTCTGGGGAGTTGAAGTAGACGACGTACATTGGCTGCAGGACTTTGCCGATGGTTTCGGCGACAGCGCCAATGACGACGCGGTTCTCGTTGCAGAGCACGGATCCGGTGTCGAGCACCTGATATTCACCCGGCGTGAAAGCTCTGATGAGGATAATGTTCTCCACGGCACTCTCCACAACTCCGAGCTCTTGGACTTTCATCTCAGGCGTGATTGTGATGTCGGGCCTGGGAATGATCTCCTCTGCAATCTCGTTCTTGGTACGCACTTGGGCGGTACTGGAGCCCCTGCCCCTCTCACCCTCATCGTCGGACCCTCCCTCCGCTTCCATTAGGAGTCTTGCCGTCTCCTCAACACCCATCAACTCGTATCCTTCGTTCTCAGAGTCGTCGTCCGAGGAGTCGTCCGAACTTGAGTCGGATGATGACTCGTACGGCGACGAGTCAACCTCCCACTCTGGGTTTTCTCCTTGGTCGTTTTCCAAGGGCGGTTGCCGCTCTTGTAATGGCTGCTGTGCTTGTCCTTGCTGACTAACTTCAACCTGGGGTTCTTGGGGCTGCGCTGCCAGAGCGGCAACCTCGGCTTGGCCCAACCCATTCAGCGCCGCTTCCATGGCGTCGGTCAGCGAGGGCGGGCTCTCGGGTCGATCGACTGCCATAGCATCTGCGGCTTCAGGAGCTTGAGTTGTGACGTTCGTGGCATTCTCAGTCGTTGAAGGCTTATCTTCAGCGATGGTCGTCGTCGGAGCGTCGATCGCATCTGCTTGTGCTTTGGTAGCTTCGGGCTGGGCATCGCCCATAGGCTCATCTGTCTCAGCGCCCGGGGGCGCTGTTGCCACTGCCGCCTCTTGTGGTAGTGGCGGTAAGCTTTCATTGGGTTTTGCTTGTCCCAATCCAGGGATTTGAAAGCCAGACATGGTTTGCTATTTCTTGCCTAGGCGCTCGGTTGAGGAAAGGATTGTGTTCTCGCAACTGATTCCTCTGGGCAATTGAAACCAAGAAATAGAAGAGAATGTGGGCTTCAGGGTATATTTGTTTTCGATTCAACAGGTAGTGCAGGCCTTGTTCCCGTAGTGAATCGGACGTGCCCTGCCTGTCCTATGAATTGGAGGGTATCGAATATGGCAAGCGGTTGTGGCGGGCACAGTCACTCAAACTCGAAGATGGGGGATATTTTCTTATCAGTGGCAGAAAAAGAAAAAAAACGAGGTGAGCGTTATCGCGGCGGGCGGTGAGACCTCGGTGTGCAATAGCGCCGCCTAGACCGAAAAATGTGGAACCCCACATCTAGCAGCTGAGGTGGGCTGAATATTGACTGAGCTACGTAACTAGCAAGGGCCCCTGTGTCGTGCAGCTCCCCAAACGTTGAGAGCTTCTCTCACCAGCATCACCCACAAAGCTGCCGTCACAGAGAATATCTCACGACGACACCATGGCTCCTCCCGCGGAAGAGGCCACGGAACAGCGCCAATATGTGCATCCCACAGCTTCGCACGCTAAGAAGAAGTTAGTTGCTTCCCAGCAGCCTGGCTCTTAGTCTTCAGCTTTCAGCTTCACTAACGATGTCATACCGGTAGACGACCCAGCATATACCCCATTGCACCCATTTCCGCCTTTTATGTGTTCCTAGCCGCCAACATGGTTGCTGCGCTATTCGCGCCCATCCAGGACTGCGACGAAACGTTCAACTACTGGGAACCCACTCATTATCTCTCTCATGGGTATGGCCTGCAGACGTGGGAATACTCTCCTGATTATGCGATTCGAAGCTGGCTGTATGTCGGCCTTCATGCCATTGTCGGTAATTTGCGACGCTTGATGCCACAATCCTCAAAGGCACGTTGACACACACCTCTAAGCCCCGTTTCGATATACTGACAAAATCCCAGGTGTCTGAATTCTACTTCATCCGTTATGGACTTGCCCTCGGTTGTGCTCTCAGCCAAACCATCCTGTACATGGTCACAAGTTCCACCCTGAACGGCAGAATTGGCGTCATTTTCCTACTCATCACAGCGACAAGCCCCGGCAACTTCAATGCAAGCACAGCCTTCTTGCCGTCAAGCTTTGCCATGTACGCAAGCATGCTTGGTGCGGCTGCTTTCATGAATTGGCGAGGTGGTCTGAAGACGGCGCAGGGCATATTTTGGTTTGCTTTGGGAGGAGTTCTTGGCTGGCCCTTTGCCGCAGCCCTCTGTGCACCTTTCATCCTTGAGGAAGTACTCTTTACCTTTTTCACGGACAAAGACACATTGTTTGAGTCTTTCCTCCGTCTTGGCCGTGGTGTCATCTCTGGCTTAATTGTCCTCGTAAGTCTGCGCGCTCCTATGCAATGCCGACTGCTCACACTCCTCTAGTTTCTTGACTTCGCCATCAACCTGTTCTTCTACAAAAAGGCCGTTGTGGTCAGCTGGAACATCGTAAAGTATAACATTTTCTCCTCCACCGGCGGTCCAGATCTCTACGGCACTGAGCCCTGGACATTCTACTTCAAGAACTTGGCTTTGAACTTCAACGTCTGGTTCCCCCTTGCGCTACTGGCCCTGCCTCTTTTCCTGATTCAGAAACTGGTTTCCCCATCTGGCCAAGGCTTTCAGAGTGGGCTGCGAACAGTTGTGTTTGTGTTGCCATTTTACATGTGGCTCGCAATCTTCACAGTGCAACCTCACAAGGAAGAGAGGTTCATGTACCCGGCCTATCCTTTCCTAGTGCTGAATGCCTCGCTATCGCTTCACATGATTCTGACAGCATTCGGTCATTCCAGGCCAAAAACCCTTGTTGGCATGATCCCAGCGCGGTTGAAGCTTTTTGCTGTTGGGACATTTTTTATTCTTTCGTTAAACGTCAGCCTTGCCCGTATATACGGCATTTATACCGCCTACTCTGCACCCATGAGCATCTATAAGCCTCTATGGGGTGATTTCGGCGGACAGAACGCGATCGGAAGAGAAGGGGAGTTTGTTTGCTTCGGCAAAGAATGGTACCGGTTCCCATCGTCATTCTTCCTTCCGCGAGATATGCGTGCCAAGTTTGTCCGGTCCGAGTTCCGCGGGCTACTCCCCGGCGAGTTTTCCGAAGCTCGAACGGGCTTCGGTTTCTGGAGCGGGACATGGCTACCTACCAACGGATTGAACGATCAAAATGAAGAAGACATGGGCAAATACACCGAGCCTCGTACATGCTCTTTCCTGGTGGATACCCAATATCCGGAAAGAAAGGACGTTCTGCCACCCAACGAGCCCGATTATGTCGCCGACGATAAGAATTGGGAAATTGTCAAATGTGAATCGTTCCTCGATGCTGCTAATACCCACGTCTTGGCCAGAGCCTTATGGATTCCCGAACTTGAATTCGTACCGGAAAGGCTGAGACGGAAATGGGGTCGTCACTGTCTGCTGCGTCGGAAAGGCGGAGGCGCACCATAAGCCAATGCGAGGCCAGGCATGTCGGCTTTTATTAACGCCTAATGTCGAGCCGCTTGTACTTATTAACAATTGTCAAAATGATAGAAGAGAAAGAAAATAGATTTACAGATTTGGGATCTCGGGCATTCAAAATTTCAGCATCAGCGGGGTCGTGCGAGATGGTCAATTGTTCAGAGATTTCCGCCTAAGGATATTGCAGCCAAGTTGAAAGCCCCATCTATTTCCTATCGGCTGACTTTCATTTCCCGGAGCTTTTCCAAATGATGAATCTGATACGGTATACTAACCGCTCGCCAATTGTTGCGTCAGATCTTTTAGGGTCGATCCAGAAATCGGGAAGCCGGGGTTAGTGGCAAAGTCTACGACAAGCATTCAATTGAGATCGTGAGGTCATCGAAAGCCACACAGCAACAAAAGATGTTCTACCCTCTATTTAACGCCATGCATTTCACCTACCCAAAAGAGGCAGGCAAAATCGCATAGCTAGAACTAGTATCTGATCGCCATCCAGACTTGCGATCACGCGTCGGTTAAGGTTCTCTCCGCATCTTCACATGTTGCGTGGGGTTATTGATGGGCTCAGCGTCATACATCTCAACCCAGTACAATTGTGGGGAGTACTTATTCCGAGCTCTCCTTACTATTCAACATAATATGGCATCAATTGTTTTAGCATTATTCTTTTGTGGTCGTTCTTCAATCATGGCTTTCAAGAACAAAGACAAGGATACTCTCCCCTCCGAGAAGCGGGCAGAAGACCCGAAAGGAGAAACACTACGCGAAAAGGCAACAAAGAAGTTGCACGGCAAAGGAGCGAACCCGAGCCAGCTGGGCGACCCAATCAGCGTCAAAGCCGAGACCAGCGACACAGTACCCACGGACGGCGAACAAGGCAGTCGGCAGCAAAAGGAGGCCAGCATAGCCGGCCGCGGGTCTAAATGGTCAGGAGGCCAGGGCGACGGGGAAGTGACAGAGGATGACGCATCCGCGAACAGGGAGAAGCGGCCATCGAAGATCTGAAAGCGCGTTTAACCGCCGAGCGTACGACAAACACGAATACTGTATTTTTATAGCCGGGGGCGTTTTCCTGCATGTGTGGATATGGGGGTTTCGCAACATGACTTGCCAATTCATACGAAACTTGCGGCAACTCGTAACAAAGGCTCGGAGATATGGCACCTGAGACATAGATTCGCGGATGGTCATAAATTTGTTGTTCCATTGGAATGAAGAAAGCATGCTGTGCAGCCCTTGAATGGCGTCATCCGAAGCAGGGAATGAAGATGATTGAGAGTTGATCTGTGTCCAGTGTGCCCGGTTCTTGTTCGCACACCTAGGGCGTCGCGGCTAGTCAAGGCTTCCACGGCTTTCGGCCGGCTCATATCTTGGGGCGCTTGGCGGCTTACAGACCGCTTGCAGGTGGAGATTCTGCGGCACGGCTCCGGCGGCCGGCGCGGGGGCCCGTGCCGGCTCGACCCGACTGCCGTCTCCGCGAAAGCCGCGTAGCCGATCCATCTAGGGGAAAAAAGTGCACCGGCAAAGTTGTAGAAAATGCCAATGCGAGGCGATGAAACCGAGTGTCTTAGCTTAGGAGGACGCCCCCTCCACGGATCCGTGGAGCCGGGGGAACATGTGGGAAAGAAAAACAAGAGCGGTGTCTTGCGTACTGTGGGCTTAGGCCTCTCCGACATGTTTCGCCCTATGGATAGGACGAGGTGGGTGCGTGGCTCTTTGCCTGGTCCGACTCCCGTCTTGCCTTCTGCCGGCAAGGTAGCGGCCACCGCAGTGAGATGTCTTCGTATTTATGATTAATCCTGTTTTCCTTACCGCTTCTTCTTCCTTCCCTCATATATACCGGGTTCGGATTTTGTTCTGCGTACCATTTTGTTACACTCGCTTCTTGTTCCTTGATTAGTTATTGTACATCCTCTACATATCTAGTATTTATTGCAAGTTCCCGAACAGTGTCCGGTCCATGTCCTAGTTGCATCACGCTCGAAACGATAGGAGATCAAGGAAGTGTCATCATGCCGGACAAGGCGTTGCCCAAGCGAGCAGTCGACCTAGTCACTGAGAAGCTCCTGGGCATTGATAGTCAAGAACGTTTTTCGAAACAACCCCAAGACCTCGAGTTGCGCGCAAAGAGAATATTGGAACCTGCCGATGTCTACCTTGAGAACGAGCCCACCGTCAAAGAATGGCTACGTGATCTAGTGCCTTCACGTTCAGGCTCTTTACACTATTTCCAAAGTCTCTTCCCGTCTGCTTTCTGGATAAGGCGGTACAACTTCAGATGGCTTCTCGGTGATGCCATAGCAGGTTGGTGCAACTCTGCAATCATGTTTTCTGTTTCAACTCCTCGTCTCTAACATCCACAAAGGCATTACCGTAGGCTTAGTAGTCGTCCCTCAGGCCATGGCGTACGCCGATCTTGCACAGCTACCTCCCGCATACGGCCTATACACGTCGTTCACTGGCGCCGCGTTGTACTGGTTGTTCGGCACATCGAAGGATATAGTTATTGGAGTAGGAGGCATTCAAAACCATCGATGTTTTTTTACGCTAATAACTCATAGACCACTGCTGTTGGCTCGCTGCTCGTTGGCCAAGTTGTCAGCCATGTTCAGGAACAAAGTCCTGGGAAATACACCAACCAAGATGTGGCACATGCCCTTAGTCTTCTAGCTGGAGCCATTATGCTGTTCTTTGGTATTGCCAGACTAGGATGGATTATTGAGTTCATCCCCTACATCCCCATCTCAGCATTTGTCACCGCGGCAAGCATCACAATCATGTCGACGCAGGTTCCCGTGGCACTGGGAATCCCCAACATCAACACACGCGAGGCACCTTACAAAGTCATCATCAACACGTGCCAGAACCTTCCCAAGGCTCGGCTGGACGCTGCGATAGGCATCGGATCGATTGTTCTGCTCTTCGCGCTACGGGACTTCTGCTCTGCCATGGAGAAGCGTCAGCCCGCGCGTAAGAGAATGTGGTCGACAATATCCTCGCTCCGATTGACCTTCACGATGCTATTATTTACTCTCATAAGTTTTCTTGTGCACCGCAACTTGACCGACTCCAGCGCAAGCAAGTTTCGCATTGTTGGCAAGATTGAAGCTGGTTTGTTCATCGTCCATTAAACTTCAATTCCGCAGACTAATGGTCGCACAGGATTCCAAGCCGCGAGCGTCCCTAGGCCAGATATCGGTTTACTAAAGCTCATTGTTTCACAACTACCCGCAATCGTAATCATTCTCGTCATTGAACACATAGCAATCGCCAAGTCCATGGGCAGGCTTTACAACTATAGCGTAGTCCCGTCTCAGGAAATCGTGGCGTTGGGAGCCGCCAATCTCCTGAGCCCATTCGTTGGTGGCTACGTTTGTACTGGTTCATTTGGCGCCTCGGCTGTCCTCTCGAAGGCCGGAGTGAAAACACCATTGGCTGGTCTCCTTAGTGCCTTGATGCTGGTCCTGGCTCTGTATGTCTTGACCGGGGTCTTCTACTACATACCAAAGGCTGCGCTGGCTGGGTTAATTATACATGCTGTATGCAACCTTATGACACCACCAAAGAACCTGTACAAATATTGGCAGTTGTCGCCTGTGGAACTCCTTATCTGGATTGCCGGGGTTGTTCTGGCGGTGTTCGAGTCCTTGGAGATCTCCATTTACGTTGGCATCATCCTGTCTCTTGTGCTCCTGCTTGTGCGAATGGCAAGAACTAGAGGAACATTCTTGGGCACAGCTCATGCTCAACGAGTTGTTGGCCCCTATGACTCGGCTGAACGGCGAATGTCCTCCGATTCCTCCGTCACGGGGCTTGACAATAGCCGAGCTGTATTTGTGCCCTTAAATCACGAGGATGCCTCAAATCCGGACATCAAGCTCGAAACACCACATCCAGGAGTGTTTGTATATCGCTTCAGCGAGGGTTACAATTATACAAACCAAGCCTTCCATGCGGAGAGCTTGATGCAATTCATCATACAAAACACCAGGCGACAGGAATCAGAAGACGAGACGGATCCTCATGACCGCTTATGGAATGACCCTGGGCCGCAAGCAGTCAAGAAGGACAAGCATCTTCCAGTCTTGAAAGCAATTATCTGTGATTTCTCCTCAGTCAATCACATGGACGTCACCTCGGTTCAAGGGCTGAGCGACTTGAGAAACACACTGGATCGATACGCGGCCCCTGACACAGTGGAATGGCATTTCGCAAATGTCCACAATCGCTGGACCCGGAGGGCCCTCGCGGCAGCAGGCTTCGGCTACCCACTAGCCCAGGATTCGAAAGGGCTCCAAGCGTGGCAGCCATCATACAACATTGCGTCAATACTGCTGGGAGACGACGACTTCACGGAAGTCAAGAATAAGGACAAATTTGAGATTGACGAAGAGCGCGGACAAGCCCGTAACACGAAAGTAGGACAACCGAGCCCGGTGGTCGAGGTTGGAGACGCACTATCAGGAATAACCAGTTTCGAAACCGGGCATTCCGTGGCCTGCGAGTCAAGGCCAATGGCCGCCGTTTTTGGTGTCGATCGGCCATTTTTCCATGTTGACCTGGTCGATGCATTGGATTCAGCGGTGAGAAATGCGCAGGGGAAGGAGAGGCAGGCATGAGCATGGCCGACCCTGAACAGGGACTTTGATGATTCACGATGCATAAGGCGTTTGGGACTTTGTCTTCATGCAGTGTTTCCTGACTTACAAACAAGAAAGCGATTGTGGATTCATTCATAGCGTTTGCATCAGAGGCCAGGATTTTTTTTTTTTTTTCAAACTTGTTGCCTTGTGTAGCCGAGCTTGAGACTGAACACAATAATAATCATTACTGTGCAAACGCTTGTTCGTATTATAGGCAACAAAGAGTAGTGAAATCGTCAGAATTGTCAGGCCACCAGATTGTCATACTTCCAGAACTATGCTTGGCGCAGATTTCGCCGACTGTGGATAATGCCGGGGACAGTTTTGGGCGCCGCTCGTGTCTGTCTTGCTCTCGCAATCACATTTGCATCATAATCCGGCAATCACAACTGCTTTCCCAGAATGCGTCACCTCTTCCGATGTTGATCTTTCCACGGCCAGTAGAAGATGATATGTGCGTACCACCAGTTCTGCCGCTATTAGCAAAGCCTGAAGCTTGGGTTTGGTATGATTATATCTTAACCAACGTACCCTCGTAGATGAGCGTATATGACATTGGAGGCTCATCGTGCGGTCCGGTAATCAGAGGCATTCTCTCCGCTGGACCCGGCATCACCCGGAACCGTAAACCGACCGTGTGGGCGGTATCAACCCACAGTATGTCCTCATCGTCGCAAAGATTCCGTTCAGGGTTATCCCCGATGTTGGCGAGGTCCAGCATGTGTCCAAGCCACTTTCTAAAAACTCGAATCACGCCGTCCGAAATGTTCACATGGCTGAGGAACAGACCGTGCGTGGGCCTCTGTCGAACCACACTCGTTGTGGCACAGAGCTGAGAGAAGGGCTCTCCATCGTCTAGATACACATCCTCGGTCGCAATCTCAAACTCAGGGCCAGCAATCGCTTCAGGTGCCGGCTGGGAAGGCGAGACGGTGCCCCATGGACGAACACGTCGAGGACGGTTCTCCTGCTTGACGATAGGCTGGAATGAGGAGTAAATATTGCGCAGGTCTCCAGTTTTGGGTGATTCATCGTCTATCTTGAGGCCGTCCCAGGTTTTGGTGGCAAGGTATCGGCAAGATAAGGACGGGGTAGAGATCTTGGCGCTTGGGTGATAGCATTCCAGGATCAGCTCGTAGTCTGGTAATGAAGCAATGTCTACCAGGCGGCGATGGAGGAGACGTGAGATGACGGAGTAGAACCGTGTGTTGACTGCGCTGCATGTAAGCAGTTCCCTAATCGACAGCAGTGTCAAGATGGCGGAGAGCGTCTGGTTGAGCTGTTAGTACAGCTTCCACTGAGAGCCTCCCGCTTTCCAATGCTTGTCGTCCTCCACGCACCTCATTTGGCAAAGCGTCTATCGTCATCTTCAAACCTGGCATCTTTTGCAGTCACTCAATACTCCGTAGAAACGTGCACCACCACAGTGTTGCACGATAAACTGGCTCGGCTGTTGAGATGGGGTGCTTCGAAGCTTTAGGGTAGGTCGGATCAGCGGGCGGCACATGACGTCGCCCAGTCGGAAGAAGGCCACGGATGATTTGTCAGTCCCTGTGTTGATCACACCACCACAGCATGCAACGATAGTTGAAGAGACAGATTCGTCACCTCTGAGGTTTGTGAAAACCCATCGTCTGCCTCTTCTTTCATCATTTAGACAGTCCTGTTTTCGAATGGCCACCGAGCGCGAGCATCGAAAATGTTGTACAATTGACAATAAAGCAGGCTCACTTTACTTTATGTCCAATCACAGTTCAATGACCCCGGCTTCTATGTCGTCTTGGCAGCGCCTAAACCAAAGCAACCGAGGAAGCGACGAGAGCTAGAAGATCGACAGCCAATGGACCAAAGATGTCCAGAGTGGAGGTAGAAACATGAAACGCTTTGTGGTGTTCGATGACTGACCTCAGCAATCGTATTTTAACATTTTTTAGTTCTTGGTAAATAGTTCTAAGTACTTCCCTCCTTTGGAAATACCAAATGCAAATGCCCGCTGTAACCTGTCCTGTCCTCTTTGTGTCATTAGGTCATACGTGTTGCCACCCATACTCGTGGAGTATCTGCATCTCATTTACGAGGCAGGCTTTGCCCGGCTCGTGATCGCCAGGGTGTTGTCTCTCCCACGCAAGTCTGCGTTTATGGACAATCCACAGGCTCCGAAACGGATCTCCCAACCATCGGGCTAGCCTGTTTTTCCACAACCCTGTGAAGACGCCCCATCTGGACACCCAACATCCTTCGGGATGTACACTGTGGTACGCTTCGCTATTGTAGCCGACGCGGACATGCGGATTTAGAAAAACCCCCTTTTTGGTGGAGGCTGGGTTGTCGGCATGAATTAAGCAGCACTCGGAACCTTCAAGATGCATCTCGGCCATGGAATCGTTGACGCCTCGAAATGCAATGGCATTGTTGCCAATAAATGTTGTTGCAGGCATGGAAACTGTTCACACAAGATTAGAACCCTTTTTCACTGGTATGTCTTTGTTTCTTTACCTATACCGTTCCAACAGCTGGTTACCGGGACGGGCCGGCTTTCTTTCATGGCCGCCCTTGATTCAAGTGATCGAAAGTAGGGCCATGTCTGTGTGGCATGTCCGAATCCTTCGGAATCGCGCAGCGCAAATGTATCATAAAACAGAGGTGGGTCGGTGAAATCTAAAGAGCATGCTGCGGCATAGGTGCCGTTGTTGGTGTACAAAAGGTCAAGAACGTCGCTTGTCTGGGATCTTGTCAGCAAGACGTGGAGTTTGGGGGAGAACAAGATGGACCGACAGTGAAGTAAACATCGCCTAAAAACAAAACATAATCGAAAGTGGTGCCAGCACTGGCTAGATCTACCAGCGGTTGTAGAGACTTATTCCTGAGGCCAGCAAGATATGGTATCCTTCTAAGTCCCAAATCGCCTCGAGCTGTTTTGACCCAACCATTACCCGGCACGGTTGGCGGAAAAGCAATCTCATCCGCATGAGTTCTATCGTCCATCGAGAAGTGACGCGGAGCTCCCAGAGCTCCCAGGGAATCGTCAAGCTCACGTAGGGCATCCTTGGACAGGTCATAGCTGCCGCTTTCGACGACGCTTACGAAGACATTGTCGGGCCCCAACGCCTTCACCAACTCTAGGAGCCTCTGATTCCAGAATTCGCGGAGAATGATCTCATTGTTCCAGTGCAAGCTGGCGATGAAGATGCGGACGGGCCCACGAGGGGCCGTGTACGTTTCATGCTGCTCAATTGCGTGGGATAAGTCGTCGTGGACACGATGGGTCTCCAGGAGGACGAAGACTAAGACGATGCTGAGAACATATCGGAGGATTCCGGTTCTTCGAAAAGCCGGGCGCAACTTCCGAAGAGGATAGGAATATCGATGGCCCTTGAGGTTGGGCATCATGTCGACGAGGCTCGACAGTCCGGAGCGCGGGTCATCCGGGAGACAAGCCACGCCACTGCGCCGCCAGAGAGCGTGGCGGCCAACGCACAGCTGCTTATGAAGCTTGGAAGCAGCAGCTGTGAAATGCACGGCACCGAGGTACGTCCATCGAACGGCTCATGCGGGATGGCGCATCGGCGGTTGACAAAGGAAGAATGGTTGCTAAGGGAGAGGAAAGGGAACAAAGAAGCGACGATTTAACCTTTTGGTGCAACCTCTTTTGAGTTCTGCCCCCCTTGGGAAACCCCTTGAGTTGCGACGACTTACGCAAATGTTTCACACGAGCACAGGAGGTACTGTACCGGTACTGCACGAATGCCACCTCACAGCGGGCCAAGGGCTAGTTAAGCCCCCCTTGGCCCCCCTCCTTTGAGGGCCGGCCCTTTGGACCTCAATTCTTGGCCAAAAGCGAGCTCCGCGATGCGAGACTTTGTTTTTGTCTCATTCGTCTGTCCTTTTCGCCCAGCCGGCTTGGTCCTGCCCAATGGCAATTTGACGGGTTCCGGTGAAGTGCGTCATGGGGCCCGGTCGGGCTGGTCTTGGCATTGTTTAGAGTTAGCGTGCCAGTAACCTAAATTTTGCGCGGCCTGCAGGTAAGAGGATCGCAGGCGCTGCTATCTAGATCCAAAAAAAGGACGAACCCCAGACCGCCGTACCGTAGTGCTCGGAACCGCCGGTCATCTTGTGATGCGGGTGTCTCCTACGGCTAGCTTGCAGAAATGGCGCACATGGCCCTCCCCTCCCGCGCCGGCGTGTTTTCGAAAAACTGACGTCTCATAGAACGCAGGCTTTTGGTCGTCAAGAAACTCGGTCGAGGGACAGCTCATGTATAATTATGAGGTGGTCTTTCGAAAACACTGACCGCACATTTGAATCTCCGTGCAGGGGCGGCGGCTGACATGCTGGATTAGGCAATCATGGGGTCGGCTGATTGGCTGATAAGCCATCCCTGGGACCCCCCAATGCCCTAGTTGGTCAGATTCCAAGCAAGAAATACGCCGGTTGATGCTGGTGCCCCTCGACCACATCATTGCCAAAGTATAAGAAAGACCAGAATGGCTTCTCGTCTGACTGTATCCTGGCATGAATATCTTCAAGCCCAAACGATCGTGTTGCGGTGGACTCCGGAACCCCATCCGCTTCCCACTTTGTTTTCCTTTTCTCTTCTCTCCTTTCAACCCATAGCCAAGACTTGGCGAAGCGCTCATTTCTCGGCTGTAGCAAATGATTTCTGGGCTCTTGTGACAAGCCCCCGTGCTATCCGATATTGGCATACGCCAAGACTTCGCGAGCGGATAGCCCCAACGAATGCTCTATGACCAGGGAACGAGTACGCGTAACCAGCTAGGTTTATGTAAGGCTCCGTCTAGAAACCAGCTCCTACATCTTGGCTACCGACGCTACAGACGGTGGACCGCTGTTGGTGGACAACGACTGCATCTTGTTACGAAAGCTCGAGCCAATCTCCCAAAACGGAGGTTTTTCGATTGGCTTCGGTACTCGGGCGTCCGCAGTGCCCCGAATCTAAAATGGCCGAATTAGATGATCGACTGTCCTGCACTCATCTGCCAACGGCATACACAGCACTTTTGCGGCAGTGCACGCTTTGCGACTCTGTGGTTAGCCCAGACGAGGCTGACGCAGCGACCCTAGCGACTGGGAATAGCCATGATGTTTCACAGCACCCTGCAGCGTGCTTGATGTCACCACCAGTTACCACTGACAAATATGCCCTCTGAACATTATCGAGCGCCGATCAGATGCCGCAAATGGGCACCGCAGTACCAGGCCTTGTTGAATTCATTTATAAAGGCTGATGCTCCTCCGTATTTCTGCTCGAAATGTTTTCCGCTTGTGCACCCCGCAATCCTTCGTATGAGGCGCGAGCCGTCATCTCTAATGGTTGTTACCATTTGAAGAACGGGTGAAGCCCCGAATGTAACCATTATCATTCTGCCTATTGATAGCGCAGTGGCTGATTCGAGCAACAACATATATTACCGTTGCACTTTGCTCGGTTTCGATGCTGTACAAGTCCGAGGCTCAAAAGCACTGGATGGACTATATAGACATAAGCATGAAGACTTTTTGGTGTGGGAGAAGTTGGCTCCGCCCTTCACTCAGATAATTTAGACATTCAAAGATTGTATGTGAAAATGATGCCGAAGCTTGCCTACCTTTTATTGGCCATTCGTGGCTTTGAACATGTCCTGGCGCACGGCGGTATTTACAATTACACGATCGGAGGCGTGAACTACACAGGGCAAGTCGCCAATGGCAGATCTCACCGCAGGGTGCGGGACTGACCAGCACAGGAACTATCCATTTTGGCTTGAAGACCAGCAGCCAGACTCTATCCAGCGGCGATGGTTCCCGGATCCGATCCAGGACGTTGGCCACCCTTACTTGTCGTGCAACCGCGGCAACCCGCTCGCGACCCGCAATCCGTCGCTGCATGCGCCCATCGAGGCCGGCACCAACCTGACGGTGCGCTACCCACCGCCCCCGTGCCCCAAGGACATCCACCAGCCGACCGAGCCGTCCGTGCCGTGGAAGAACGAGCCGGTGCCGGCGTTCCGGTGCCACGGGCCAGAGTACCCCTGGGTGCACGCGCTGGGCCCGCTGCTGGCATACATGGCGCCCTGCAACGGGCCCTGCGAGGACTTCGACCCGGCAGACGGCAAGGTATGGTTCAAAGTGTACGAGTCGGGCTTCCACGGCGGCACCGACTACTTCGGCGACGTGGAATACAAGCGGGACATTGCGTCAGGCCACGCTTGGGCTCAGAGCACTCTGCCCAACAAGGGCTGGTCGTTGCGAATACCCAAGAACCTGAAGCCGGGCAATTACCTGATCCGGCACGAAATCATCATGATCGAACTCTTCCCGCCTCAGCACTATCCCAACTGCGCCCAGCTGACGGTCACGGGAAACGGCGACAGGCTTCCCAGCGAGGATTTTCTGGTGTCGTTCCCCGGAGCATATTCCTATGACGGTGAGTTGGCATTCGTGTTCAGAGGAGCCGAATTGGCTGGCTGACGGTTGGGTGCTGTTGCCAGAGCCCGGCTTGGCTATCGCAGGTGAAGTATACTCGCCAATAGGCCACTCGACCTACGTAAGTACATCTGGAGGTAGCTGTTACGAAACATCGTTGCTGACGTTAGGGCAGAACTACACTATTCCTGGCCCAAAGCTCTGGACAGGTGAGGAGGAACAGTAGCGCAGGCCAAGATTCCTGGGACTATCTGTAGAGGAGAACCGTGTGCCGACGCTGGCGTCTGTGGAGAACTTCTGGTCAATGTGAAGGTTCCTTGGCGTGGAGGGCTCAAAAGTGCCAATTGCCAATCTCCGCGGAGCCTGGCACAAGATCCAATGAAACGGCTTTGTTCCAATAGGTCAAAAGTCTCTGTTGCCTTTTTCTTCGGGTGTAGTGAAGTAATGTTCTAGAGACGAGACTCTGGTTTCCAAAGATGTAGTGAGCGAGCAAGTTAGTGGGTTGGAAGGGTGGAGCCAGGGGGCACTTTGTAAACGCGAACCTGCGGCACGTGCTGGGACGCCGTTACAGGCCTTCTCCTGTCTTGTCCTCTTTCATGCCAAACCTCTCTAGTGTGTGATCTGCACTGCCGCAATCCACTGGGCCAGGTTCGTTGCACGGGGAGTTGCTCTCATCACTCCGAAATCTACGTGACATTACTCAATTTTTCTCGCTTTTGAGGAATTGCCCTTGCACAGCGCAACTTGCCTTCAACCTTGCAGACGTCTGTTTCCTGTACAAGGAGGAGAAAGTCCGGGATGGACCTGGTCCGGATGAGTTGCGACGAAGTGATCGCTGCAGGAGGGACATGCATGTTGACGAGAACTACAAGGCTGGTCCTGGCAAGGTGACTTGCGTTGGTGATGGCTTTGTTCTGCTTGCGTCGTCGCAGTGGGGGCTGGCTCTTTTGATTTGAGGCATCATGATTACGCTGTTCACCTCCGACAAGCGAGCTTACCAACAGAAATCATCAATAGGTGCTCGCAACTGTCAGAGGTTCCTGTGTGCCTCCGTCCGCCTGTTCAGGCCTCCTGAACAATTTCGCCTCAGCGGATTGTGCATACCCTCGATCCGGAGCACAGACTCCTGACGACCCTGATAATATCATCAGATGATGGCGTGCAGCTCGTAGTAACAGCCACAGGAGAAAGTTGCTTGACATGTTTGTCACCTCAAGCGACTTCCGGCCCCCCTATCACATATAACACGATCCCATATAGCCGGCCCCCGGTATGATTGACAGCAAGATCCGGCATCCGAAGCAGCCCTCCTCCCTGCAAGCACGCCGCATGGCACATATCCCGGCGTCCGCACCCCATGCTTCACCCACCAGGCAGGCTCTCGGCGCAACGGCTCTCTTCATTTCGTCAAACCTGACGCAGGGCCCTGCAACGCAAGGAGATCGCGAACGCAGACGGCGCATGAACCGCCCACGCGGGACAGGGAAGGGGTGGACGATAGTTTCTCGCGGAAAATTTCTGGTTCCCTTTCAAGGAGCAAGTCAAGTCAGTGAGTGGATGAAGTTGTCCCCAAGGGCGGTTTATCCAACGCGCTAGGCTGTGTCGAACAAAAAGGTTTTTAATTTGCCAACCCCCAAATATTTCAAGACGAACGGAAAAGAAAACTAGACTTTTTCTACGGCTATCCCTTTTTCAGTGCCAACCCGCGAGCAGCGTCAATCAACTCACAACCTTGGCCTCCGCGACATGCAGAGAATCGGGTCGGCGGGGCCCGTGCCTCGCATGAGATCCGATCGTGACGGGAGACAGGAGAGAGAAAGAAAAAAAAAAAGGGGTCTGTGCCACAAAGGCCAGGGTACAGGGTTGATCCGCTTGGCCCAAAATGGAGAAGAAAGGGGGCGTTTCTGGGGTTCTGCGAGCATCAACCATGTTTCACGTCGACCTTTTTCCATGTCATCTTCTCTCCGCCGTCTTTCCCGCCCAAACGGCGCATCGTGTGCCTGGGGCTAGGCCTGGGGCTAGACGGAGTTTGGCTACGGTTGCTTTATGCAGGCGGTGCACAAGTCGGCCGATTGGATTTGGTTCGCGGCCGCTACCCAAAGGGAGCTTTGGTCACGTCTGCGGTAGTTTATGCTGCCCTTGACGTCGCACTTACACGCAACGCACTGCACCGCAGCCAAAACCAACCTCCCGGAGTAGCCTCCCCAGCCCATGATATGCCCTCTTTTATGCACTCCCGTCTCAGAACATCTCGAGAATACTCGGGTCAAGTGGGGAGAGGCGGTGCTCGCCAAGCCCTCGGCACCAGGGAAAACGATGCGAACCACTGTTTGCTTGCTTGCTTTGTCTGTCTTGTCTCATCGTAGCCACCTCTGCAACACTACACATCACATCCCGGGCATTGCAGTACCAGATTTCTCTGCAAGCCGGCGTCTTCTCGCTCCTTCTTCTTTCCCATCACCCATGTCGTGACGACGCTCTGCAGCACCCTGGCTCTGGCCCTTGACCAGCCAAACCATTTTCTTTCTATTCCGTGTCCTTGTTTCTTCATCCTTTTTTTTCTTCTTCTTTTTTACTCCCTATCCTCCCCCATCTTGGGCGGATCTGAACTGACTGACGCAAAACCACCGGGCCGTTGACTGCCGTGTCTCTCATTCTCGTCGCGTCTTGCACCGCGTCCGCTGGTTCGGCGCGAGTATTCTTCTACTCGGGAGTAGAAACACCATTCTTTTGTACTTTTTTTTTTTTTTTTGAAGAAAATAAGAAGAGCCGGTCTCTTCGTTCCGTCCTCTTAAAAGCCATCGCACCGAGACGTTACACGCAAGTCTCCCGCAGACACATCCGTGCATCCCAGCGCCACAATCTGCCGCCATGGACCGCGACTACAACGACGCACGGAGGTCCGAGCAATCGCCTACTTCTCGCTTCTCAGAAGACTTGCCTTCGCCGCCTCCCGTGCCGCCCAAAGACGATGCCGTTTCCATCACCGCGTCCTGGTTCAGGTCCGGCTCGGCCCCGGCCCGCCCCTCCATCTCGACGGGGAGGCAATCGTTCGTGTCCATGACATCGAGCCTGCAGAAGCCCATCAAGTACGGAAGTGGGAAGAATGCGCAGGTGGAATTGGTGCCGCAGCCGAGCGACGACCCGACAGATCCTCTTGTATGCTTTCCCCGGTGCTGGTGGGAATGCGACGCACCCAAGCTAACCTTTTTCCAGAACTGGCCTCAATGGCGCAAGGAGCTCAACTTTGTCTCTCTTCTCCTCATCGTCGGTTTGGTGAATGGCATGAAGACTGTCTTTGTCACCGTCGATGTGACGATAACCCGAACATTCGATGTCTCGTTCGCTTCCATTGCGGCTCTCACTGCCGTTCCTCTCATGCTTTCCGCCTTCACCGGACACGCAAGCTTGATCGCCTCAAAACTCTGGGGCAAGCGGCCCGTCTACCTCGTTTCTTTTGTCTTCATCTTCATCGGTAGCATATGGAATATGACCACCGGAAGAAGCTTTAGCGGCTCCATGGCTGCCCGTGTCTTCCAAGGTCTGGGCTGGGGAGCCTTCGACACCTTAGTCCTGGGCTCCATCCACGACACTTTCTTTGTAAGATTTACCAGATAAACCTATAAGATTATTGAATTAACTGTTTATCAGGAGCATGAGAGAACCATCCGTGCGTCCGTCTACCACATGTTTGTCGTTGCGACTACCTGGGGATCTCCCCTTTCAGGCGGCCTAGCGACAAACAACGCAGGCACCTTTACCGTCCAATTTCGCATCATCAACACCTTCTACATCCTCGCCATACCCCTGCTTCTTCTTGGTGCGCCAGAGACTGCCTTCGACCGCTCAAATGCGTCTACCGCTCCGTCAAACTCACCACCCGTATCTCCCATCGAGCAATCCGAAAAGTCACCTGCATGGCCCCCGGTATGGCTCAACAAGGAGAACGTTGTCGCCTACCTCTACAAAATGAAGCCCCTTCAGTACAAGGGCGAATTTGCACTACCCATCATTCTGCAGGGCCCGCGCGCTCTCATCACACCAACCGTCGGTCTCATCTTTCTCCTTTCCTTCATTCCCTTTAGCGCCATTTGGAGCATCGCTGTCTCCGTGCCGCTCTTGCTCTCAAGTCGACCACTTCGCTTCACCCCGACCGTGCTCGGCACAATCCTCACTGGCCCGTGGATCATATCTACAGTCGTCGTGGCTGTCTTCTCCGCGTACCGACCATATCACAAGAAATTTAACCCCTTGATCAACGCCGCTGTCATCTCCGTTGGTGCACTGCTATTCCTTATCGGAATACTCGCCTTTGGCCTCCACACCCATGACGTTATGGCCCGCGGCCCCCGGATCGCACGCGAAGAGATCGACCCAGCCGTGCTGTCCCTGCTGCTGGGTATCGCGGCAGGCGGCCTCTACACAATTGATGCGACGACACATCCTCTCATCGTGCGCTCAGCATCCTTCACCTGTTCGACCATGACAGTCGCTCAGCGCAGCATCGCAGATATGCACGCTGGTGTTGTGGTCTTGCGCAACTTCGTCGTCGCCATCTTTATCCTGACTATACCTACAGCCCTTTCTACCCTAAGTGGCCTGAAGTCGACAGTCATCGGGGTTGGTGTAGTGCAGCTGTTCGTGGCCGGAGGTGTCGCCGCCGCCTGGTGGTTCTTTGACGAGCCCATTCGAAGGGCGGACGGGAAGATCATGGGCCTGGTGGACTTGAGTCTTTTCAAGGATGTTGAGAGCAAATAATGATTACGTGAAAAAAGGGAAAACGAAGATATAACGAACTACTTAATGAATAAGCGTCAATCTACATACGACGCAGATGAACATACAAACAACTCGCTTCCTTTGATTGTAGGATCGTGGATCCCGCAGTGAATTCATTCGATGATGGTTTGATTTGAGCCTATCCTAATAATACTGCAGATACGTACTCCAACAAATGATCAGTCAACCATTTAGCAGCTTGATAGCTGTCAGAAATTCGTTACTTCATCCTGAGCTCGGAACGCCGAGACACAACTAGTCCCAGAGGCTGTTTCAAAACAATCCAACCATTCCAAACCTCCTAATCTGCACCATGTCATGTGCTGACGGAGGTCTTCCCAGAAAGGCCTCTGAGCTCGACCTCACTACCAATCGTTCCCGTGTCCCCGCCCTCCAGGTCACTATCCCCAAGGGCATCGTCCCTTGGCATGTGCCGGGCGGCCACACCTTCGTCATCCCTGTTACTCTCCGCCGCGTCGTTCCAGCTGTTCTCCTTGACGCCCCTCGCCCAGCTCGACAGCCCGTTCCAGCTCGTGATAAAGAAGATGACGGCGTTCCAGAGGCCCTGTAAGGGTAGCACGGCAGCCGTACTGACGTGATACTCAAAGGGCGACCCGCCGTCAAGCCAGCTGTGAATTCGGTTGAGGCTGCTAGGGATCCAAGTGACGAGGACACTGAGAGCGAAGAGCAAGCTGGTTCGGAGATATGCCCGCTTGATAGGATCCTCAATGACAAATTTGGAAGCGGCGCTGCGGAAGGCGGCACGGCACCGCTGCGATCGGCTTGGCCGTGGCGGACGACGCGGCGCGGATGTGACGGATGAGAAGTACTGGCCGGCCGGGCGCTGGCCCTCCGGCTGCGGTTCTTCAAAGGATACGTGAATAGCATTCGGGAGGTGAGCTGATTTTGCTGTTGGAGGCACGGCGACGGTGGACGCGGTTGTATGTACTACTTGAACCTCGGTGACGACAGTGCCGTAGAAGCTATCTTGAGGAACACTCTCTAGGTCACCTTGGGGCTGAGAAGGACAAGAAAGTCAGCCAGTATCATATGAAAGGCTCACAGACAAGAGGCACTTACACAGCCGGATTTGGGCTCTCGGTCATCTCTGCTCTTAGCAGTCGATAGACTACGGACCCTATTCCGTGATCGAAAAACGCAGTATCCGACCAGAATATAGCATAGTATAGATCCGCTGATGCAGATCCAGATAAGCATGTAGTACGTGTAGATACGAATATCGTCCCATTCCTTGTCGACCCAGCACCAAATCTTGTTGGGCAGCACGTTAGAAAATCCACTTGGGTCTTTTGGGCTTGACAGACGCACCTCGGCTTCACCATAGACAGGGCCTCGCCCGGGCTTCCTAACCAGGAGCAAGGTCAACGCAATGATGAATGGTCCACCGTAGCATATTATGCAGTACAGCCACCACCATCGTTTGAAGGCGTCTGGGCTCACACGAAAGTAGAAGACGAGGAAGACATTGATGGCCATAGCGAGGGACCACCATGGATCTGATTGCATAAACCTGTTTCCGCGTGTAAGTACATGCTCTGAATATTTGAGGAAGAGAGACTGGGTTGCGTTTCAAAGCTAACAACCTGCCGATATGGGAAAAGGGGTTTCTTACATTTCGAACATGAAGCTCTGCGCCTGGCACAGCGCCGTCCCCTCCCCAGCTTTGAGGCCATCCAGGGCAATGATGCACGCCACGCTGGCTCCGATATTGGAGACACTGGCGAAGACAATGAAAGTGTTCTGAACATTGCGAACCCTCTTGACCAAGGCGTAGGCCAAGAAGATGAGCAACACGGCGACAAGACTGATGGAGCCACCCACGCGTTCGAGGAACACGAGAGTTTGGAGCTGCTCAGAGGCTAGCCTCTGGGTTGCCAACGCCATGATGAAGCATGGGAGTTGAAATCAGCACCGTTGAGTCGCTGAAGTTGATGGCCAGATGTACACGTCTCCCGCAAATTTGAAATGTACAGGTGGACGAGGCAAGGCACAGAGATCAAGTGCAACTGAGCAACAAAGGGAATTGAGTCCGTGGCCTTGGCTACCTAGACAAGTACCTCCAGATCAGGAAGCCAATTGCGAAGTATATGTTGAAGGCCCAAAACATATGGAAATTGATTGTATCTCAGGTCGGCTGCCGCAGTGCAGACTCGGGTATTCAACTCAGCGACCGAACATGAAGGAACAACGAAGGACTACTGGTTGGAGTGTGGAAGCAGAAACTTTCCAGGCAAGAGGGAATGATTCACAGATGATTCCATGTCCTGATAAATGGGGGGGAGGGGGGACAGACAGGCGTATAAAGACAGACGGCATGGGGTTGGCCTCTGTCGCTTCTGTCGCTCGAGTTGTCGCCAGCTGGGAGCACCATCGTGCCACTGCAGCTGCGCGTGTCCGTCCCTTCCACAGAACAATTAAAAGAAAGAAAAAAATAAAGATAATTTGGCGGGCCACACACAGTGGGCTTCAGAGCGTTGCCTCTCCTCGGACACAGAAAGACCAGGCAAGGAGCGGGGGGCGACAACCTTTGATTGTGCTGCGCCAGGCGGCTGTCCTCTCGTTCGGACCAGTTGGGAGTCACTTATCGTCTTGTCTCCAACCAACCCCGGTCTGTGCTCCCACATGGCTTCTGCTCTGGGGTTTTCCCGTAGAGAGACATCTCGTTCCGTGTCCCGCGCAACCCCGTCGTACAGATGTACGACCTCGTAACTCGAGCTGGTCCTCATTTCCTTGGTGGCCGGCATGGATCTTGACGCGCCATGCTCTGCTCCTCAATGGCTACCCTTGACCGCGAGAGATGCTCGAAGGACATCTCCATGATCCTGCTCACCATGTATCCCCGAAAGCCGTCGTGGTTTCGCCCCCAAAGCCACGATGAAGCCCTTGCATCGTAACGAGGGCCATCGGCAAGACGCTCCGTGCGCACTGCGTCCCGGGCGCGGTGTCATGCACGTCACACGCCGCAAACATGGCCCTTAGTGCCTCGAGGACAATACAAGATCAATCAAGGATTGAGCCGGCAAGCTGAAAAGCCTCGAACGGCCGACTAAAGACGTGGATGGCTTTGGTGGTGTAGATGGTATGCAAGCCTCGGGTTTGGTCCCCTGCGTCCTTGATGAGCTTGTAGAGGAGAGGAAAGGAACCCACACACTGCCAAGCAGAAGTTACGGTAAGGGTAGGTGCATGAGCTAATCATGCAGACACCGTCCTCGACGGAATCGCCATCACTTCAACCCAATTCCTTTCATTTCCCTTCTTCCTTTCTTTTCTTTTTCTTTTTTTTTTTACAACGGCCGCGTTGCTCGTCTTCTCCTCCTGATCAGGCGGCTTGCCAATTTCTTTTCACTTACACCCATCCGTACATCTCATTTCCACCAATAACACAAGAGTGGTCGTTGGCACTATTGACTCTAGGTTCCGGACACGCAGTGCAGCTACACGCTCAGCAAGGCCGGAATGAGGCCCCGGCGGTCAAGTCAACAAGGCCGGAACGAGTCCAGATCCTTGCCTCTTACCGCGAAGCAGACCAATAGGAAGAAGGGGTTACATTTGTCGGATCGCGGACAATACCAACTTTAATTGTCGGGTAACGTTCTGAATACGATTGCCCTCCACGTGTGCATCGCCTCGATCGTTCAGAAGATCGCGAGGCTGTGTTCTAAGCTCAAGTTTCATGCTCTCTGCTCACGACTGTGAATGTGCGCCTAGCACGAAATGGATTCAACTTATGTATCGGGTTTAAATGTGTCAATCAAGATTTGGACAACTTGCCTCCCATGTGATATCACAAAGTGCGCGGAAACATTGCCAGCCATGCCCATCTACTACATAACCAAGGCCTCCTTTACTTCAACCGCGCACAACCAGAATTCCTTGTTGCTCCGTGACTTTAAATCGTATAGAAAAAGTCCGGTCGCTTGTCACCCAGCTCATAGATCTCCTCAGCCGACTTGCCCTCGACCCAATGATCTCGCAGGCCAGCCTTTCGCTTTTTGTTTTCACGGTTGAGAAGAAAGGCCATCAACAGACTACCTCCAAAAATACACACAAACTGGTAGCCAATAATGGTACCATGGCCCTCGAAAAAGCGTGGCCCGTTGAAGTAAATGTTGCTGCTGACCACGCCGTTCAGGTTGCCCCATCCAATGACGAAACCCAGTACGATACCGCGCTTGTACACACCCTCAACATTGTTGGCCACCCACGCAATGGTGAGAGAAATGCAGGGGTAGATGCCGATTGTGCCAAGGAACGTACCCGCGTACTGCACGTATGGGTTCGTTGTTCCCATCAACATGGCAAAGCCCGCAATGCCAATCGGCGCGCAACAGATGTTGAAGATAGCGCGTCTCCCAGAACGATCCGACCAAAAGCCGACAACGACGGTTACAATAGCGGCGAGAGCATAAGGAGGTACACTCAGCAGCTGGTTTCTGACGACGTCATCCTTGGTGGTGAAGCTCATGTTCTGAATGATGGTTGGAAGGAACAGACTGAAGGAGTAGAGTGGCATAAGGGGTCCCATGTAAATGAGCATTCCCAAGTACGTCTTCCAATCTGTCAAAGCAGACCACAAGTAGGCCATTTTGAAATCTTCGTGACCTGCAGATGCTTGCTTGTCTTCCCTCAGCCGAAGCAGGACGCGAGCCTTGTCTTCCTTGGATAAGAACTTTGCTTCAGCTGGAAAGTCATGAACCATCCAGAAAGAGGCGACTCCGACGACAATGGTGAGGAGACCTTCAATGATGAAAATCCAAGCCCAGCCAGCGAGGCCGGATATGCCGTCCATGTTCGCGATGCCAGCGGCCAGGAGGCCACCGAAAGAGCCGGCAAGCGCAGCAGCGGAGAAGAAGATGGCTGCTCGCAAACCAAACTCGGATCGCTTGTACCAGCACGACAAGTAGTAGTTGATTCCAGGGAAAAGACCAGCCTCGGTGACTCCCAGCCACCAACGAGCGGCCATGAGGCCGGACCAATTGTGGACAAAGCCCATTCCCAAAGTGCAAGCGCCCCAAAGTACCCTTTAGTGATGTATTAGCAATGACCGCGCAACACATGGTCAGTTGTATGGGGTGGCTTACATGATGGTAGGTATGAAAATAGACGGCCGGGTACGCTTGAGGAGAAAGTTGGCCAGCGCCTCAAACACGGCGTAGGCGACGAAGAAGATTGTCAGGGTGGCATTGTATTGCGCCGTAGTCATGGGCACATCCTCAGTGAGATGCGCAATCTTTGCGTTGCCAACATTGGTGCGATCCAGGAAGCAGATCAAGTACAGGAGACAAAGCTAGAACTGGTTAGAGCTGACTATACAACAATGACGGAAAGCGCTTTGATGGATAGACTACTCACCCAAGGCAGTAGGCTGAGGTCAAGTTTCCAGAGGAGGCGGCGTTGCTGTAAAACAATCAGTCCAGTTACCCAGTCTCACTCGTTAGGGACAAACCTACGATAACGGCCCTCTCTTCCTCGGAAAGGCCGGCGTCAGGGTCCTCGATGTGATCAAGGGAGGGGCTCTGTGGCTCATCCTTGATCCCGTTTTTCTCACTGTCGCTCATGGTTGCGAAATTGGCATGCGAAGAACTGCAACAGTAATTCGACCGGCGCTGAAGCGACGTGTTTGTCCGGGGAAAAAAAGACTTGTTGGATATGTGCTAAGGCAAACACACAAAGCACTCAGCAGAACCTTGGCTCGTTGATTATGTACTGCTGCAGGAGGACGAAACCAGCAATTGATCTCCTCACGAGACACGAGCAGAATACGGGGCCAAGCTACGGGCGTAACAAGCGGGGAGGGAGGATGGGGTTCGTAACAGAGCCCAAATGAAAAGACAAGGGATTGGAAGGGAGAGGGGTCGTTGATATACAGGGAGAGGGTCTGTGGGGGGTTTGCGGGAACGGTGAGAAGTTGATCGGACGAGACTTTGACTTTATAATAGAAGCGCTTTCTCACAAAGCTGTGATGGAATGACTTCGGTAGCCGCTCCGCCAAGCAAAGCAATGCAACGCAACGCCACGCAATGGTAACAGTAAAAAAGACGCCCCCGGCTTCCAGGCTTTCAAGGATGCTACAGAACAGTACGGGAAGGGAAGGCTTTGTTCTTAATTTCTGAAGCTCGGTCTGCGGTCACGGTTGCTGCAGGTCAACCCCGGAAGAGGCATGAGGAGAAAAAAAAGGACATGGCGTCGTGGCCGGGCAGGGAGCGAGGGATCCAGACCCAGCGCAACGCTGCGTCTGCGTCTGCCACGGCTCCTGTCGTTGTACGCATCTTTGCCTTGTGTGGCTCCCCACGGTGTCCCGCCTGTCCAGTGCGGGGGTCATTCACACGAAATATCTGTCAACCAAGAAGACAAGGAGGCCCTTGATGGCCAGTTAGAAGGTCTAGGGGGGCTTAGGAAGCGATCAGCATAGTGTTGAAGGGGTGGCTTGAGGCAGCGATTGGCTATCTGAAAGTCGGGGGATGGCGATAAGGTAAAGCCGGACAAGGTGGAAGCAAGATGGTGATGTAAGTCTCCGATGTAACCATAGCCACGAGCTCTGCGACCCCGAAGTGCTACTAAGATGTATTTCCCAATACGTCCTGCGTCTTGTGCCTGCGAGTTTGAATTATTAGTCAGGGAGCCGAACCTTGACAAGGCCTTTGCCCTTGATCCGTCCTGCCGTATGCCAAATCCGACAGAAGAGTGGCGTCGAGCCCGCAGGGGAACGTGATATCACACTTGTTCTAGATCGGCACTAGGGCAACGGACCGATGCTTGCAGGGATATGAACCATGAAGACCAGCATTTAATTAGTCTACGGCGGAAAGCTTGGTGAGCTTGACAGGAGGATGCCAAGCCCATCCTTGCCTATTGCCAAGGTGGAGTGCCTGAAAGAAAGAAAAAAAGAATAGCAGCCAAGGGCGCCGTTGAGACTACACCTCGCATGGTCACATGCCCATCACATTTTATCGCCCCGGACCACCAGGCCACCCGTGCGCGACGATTGAGAAAAAACGTGGTTTTCCGCTTCTGAGGCGCATCTTTGTGTTCCTCGCATCGTGATGGATCAGCTTGGTGGCTTGGGGCAAGTCCGACGAAAAAGGGTGTCGTTTCCGTCCAGGTGTGTGTGTGTGTGTGTGTGTGTCAATCCATGAGTCCAGTGTTCACTTGTAGAGCCATACTGTACTGTACTGTACAGTAGGTACTTTACAGCAGATCGCAGGAGAGAAAATGACCGGTGGATTTTGTGACACGCACAAGCCAAGCCATCAGGTTGGACAGTGTGCTATGATGCTAGTGTGGTGGGAGGAGAGGAGGAGTTTCGGTGATCTCGTGGCCGTCGCTCAATCGAAGTGAGGCCGCCGCCGTAGCGTATTGTCACCGCCAAGCCCACGGCGCCAGGGATGCTTCTTGATAAAAGCCGATGCCGCGCGCGGGGGGCGGGAGCGGGAGAGGGTGTGGAGGTGGAAGTGGAGGTGGAAGTGGGAGTGGGCAGAGGGCGCACGATGAGAGAAGTAAGTCCACTACTGCACAGCACTAGTAAAGGTACTAGTAGTTGACGGTAGTTGTTCCTCACCTTACACTTACCTGCTCAGTCAACCTTCCTGTACGAGGCTAGGCACAAGCAGCATTGGCAAGAGGCAACACATCACCTCACAGGACCCTGGACACCCATCTTACACGGTGGCACCGACGCTTCTCTGCAAGCCCCTCGGGAGGATGAGGTGTTCTGACGTCGCATTACAAGTCTTCCATCCGCCGTTCCTTTCCACAATGCCTGTACCCTTGGCAGTTGTGTCATGCTTGGCAACCCATACAACAACTTCGAAAGGCCTGCATCAAGACGCATTGCAACGGCGCTGGGATCATTTTCAAATACTGAATTTCAAATACCCCAAATACTACTGTGCCATCGATCAACTTGCAAGATCATCTCAGGAACATCAACGACTAATACTATGCTGTGCCCATTTTCTTATCGAACCAACCGCACTCATCTGCCGTCAGTCTCCATAAGCCTAACGCAAGCCTGCATGCATCGACCCAACGACAAATAACTGGAGCCGCCTCCTCACGCTTTCCTGCTCCCACCCCTGTCCCGGCGCAACCCTTACAGTGATATTGTACGATATCTTAGGCAACAGTTTGAGGGCATAACCCAGTTCAAAGTTGGTTGGGTCGGTGGCTGGTATCCTGGTGCGGTATCGGGATCATCCATAACCGAGTATCCATCATTTCGCCCTGGGCAATACCGTAACAATTAGCCCCAGTTCCCCCTCTTCCATTACAGGTATTCGACAATTGGAAGCAAGGGCCATCTTGTAAAAAAAAAAAAAAAAAAAAAAAAAAAGGCTGAAGCCACAAACGCTGTACCACGTGCCTAG
>PXOD01000661.1:0-47016 GCA_003012165.1 Paramyrothecium roridum
CCCCCCCCCCCCCCCTTCCGTTCCTCTATCTGTCTCCTTCCGTGGGGGTCGATGGAGGGTGGTCACAGGCCCATCACTGATCACAAGTCAGTGAGAGGGTGCGAAGAAGAAAAATAAAGGCTCTGAGACGGTTGGTCCCTCTTTTGGCGTCGGCGGCCACCCGCTATTGCTATTGGTAGCGGGGCCCCTGGCTCTGTTTGTGAAGGACCAAGTGTGAAGAAGGCGTAGGAGGGAGGGGGGGGCGGAAGGGGGGGTAGATCCCCTGTTTAGCGGCGCACCACCCTCCCTCTCACTCCGCACCCACCGCTGCCGCCAGAGCCCCTCCATGCACTGGGCGCCCATCTTGGGTGGGAGGACGTACCGCTTCTCTCTCTCGCCTTTTGGCTTCCTTCTCTCCTTTCCACGACTTGTTTTACCACTTACGTCGTCTCATTCTCTTGTTTCTCCTCTCTCTCTTCCTCTCTCTCACTCTCTTCCTTTCTGGACCAGGGCGCTGTGGAAGATTCGAAGCTTCAAATTCCGGCCAGATTCCCCTCCTCGCCTGTTTGGCTTCGGAAGCCGCCTCTTTCCTTTCAAGATCAACGCAATCTGCGGCTTGCCCTTTCTGCTAGCCAGGAACACGGAGCGGGGTGCCCCAGCATATTCTACCTCACCTTTGCAACGCCCGAATCGAAAACTGTATCGAAGACGCTGAGGCATCAGATTGGTACGTGCGACTTTGTCATTTTCCCCCCCCATTCATCATGTCGATTTTCTCAACCGCTTGGCCTGCTTCACTTTGCCCGGAGGAAAGTAGTTGCTTCTTTCTCCTTGCGAGCTCCGGGCTGGGCCGTTTTGGAAACCGATGCGAGGGGCTGTGAGCCAGCGAGAAACTTGCATACAATGCAAAGACGATTGGTGGTGCTTCGCGTACTCTGCTTCTTGATGCCAATCACAGAGCCTCGAAGAGTAAAACTGTATCGCGCATGGTTCCGAGCTGTTCCATGTAGGCATTGCGCATGGCTCGAAGCTCATAGCTACCTTCGAGTTGCTAGGGGCTGCAGTGCCGCTGAGCCCTTTGCATCTCGTTCCCCTCTTACATTCTCGCCCCCAGTGCGCAGATTTGATGCCTGAATCACCCGTCGCAATTATTTGTACAGTCGTTTGCTGACTTCCAGTTTCCAGAATAGAGCACGAGTTATTTCGGGTTCTTGGTTTTGATCTATTTCTAAACTTCCTACGGCCGACTTACGCACTCACGACGTGATACCCCCCTTCATAGCGACTAGTTTCGACGACAGCACCATAAGCCCGCACTTTCTTTGATTGCTGCATCCCTGTCCGCAATCACTGTCGTTTTAAAGCCGAATAATAACCCGCAGGCGCATACTCCGCGCCTCTAATCGTCAACAATGTCGCGCTCCAACCCCCCTAATAACCCAGCTGCGTCCCGGAAGATCTCTTTCAATGTCAGCGAGCAGTACGATATCCAGGATGTCGTAGGTGAAGGCGCCTATGGAGTTGTCTGGTAAGTCATTGCACCTGTTGCGCTTGGCCTTTGTCCGCACCCTTTGCTAACTCTGACGTTTACAGCTCCGCGATCCACAAACCTTCGGGCCAAAAGGTGGCCATCAAGAAGATTACGCCTTTTGACCACTCAATGTTCTGCTTGAGGACTCTTCGAGAGATGAAGCTGCTCCGTTACTTCAATCATGAAAATATCATCTCCATCCTCGATATTCAGAAGCCCCGCGGCTATGACTCCTTCAACGAGGTTTATCTCATCCAGGTACGTTCCAGTATCATTGTCCCGGCCGATGGAGTCATTCTTCATGGTGCCGAGGTCTGCAGCTGTCTATATGCGTCCCTGCTCACACTTCATACAGGAGTTGATGGAAACGGATATGCACCGCGTCATCCGTACACAGGATCTGTCGGATGATCACTGCCAGTACTTCATCTACCAAACCCTGCGCGCCCTCAAGGCAATGCACTCGGCGAACGTCTTGCACCGAGATCTCAAGCCCTCCAATCTACTCCTCAACGCCAACTGCGATCTGAAGGTTTGCGATTTCGGACTTGCTCGATCTGCAGCTTCGCAGGAGGACAACTCTGGTTTCATGACGGAATACGTGGCCACGCGATGGTACCGTGCTCCCGAAATTATGTTGACCTTCAAAGAATACACAAAGGCCATTGATGTCTGGTCGGTGGGTTGCATTCTGGCAGAGATGCTGAGCGGCAAGCCTCTGTTCCCTGGTAAAGACTGTAAGTGCAAGAAAAGAGATAAACTCCAGCTATCGCCGCGAGCAGTTCAAGTTGATAGAGCTGACATGAAATTCTTAGACCATCACCAACTGACTCTTATCCTCGATGTCCTCGGTACACCAACGATGGAGGACTACTATGGCATCAAGTCCCGCCGTGCTCGAGAATATATTCGCTCGTTGCCGTTCAAGAAGAAGGTGCCTTTCCGTACCTTGTTCCCCAAGACGTCCGATCTGGCACTGGATTTGCTGGAGAAGCTCCTGGCTTTCAACCCAGTCAAGCGTATCACAGTCGAGGAAGCCTTGAAGCACCCCTACCTTGAGCCCTACCACGACCCTGAAGATGAGCCAACGGCGCCTCCAATCCCTGAGGAGTTCTTTGACTTTGACAAGCACAAGGACACTTTGAGCAAGGAGCAGCTCAAGCAGCTCATTTACCAAGAGATCATGCGGTAGAACCGTAGGTCGATGGATGGCAGCGAAGGAGGTGGCTCGCCTTAGTCGGGAGGTGTCTTGTCTGGTACAAGCCAAATGGCTGCGCGGCGTTGAGGGACGACATGAGCACAGCTGGGCAAAAGGCGCGGTAAAAGCCAGCCCCTCGACGTTTGGACGGGCTGAATTCGAGATTCAAAGAGGCATTCGGGGAGGATAGGATCTTGACTGTCACTGGAAACAGCACGATGTGAGGGCAGTAAATAAATGCATCACCAGATAATACTATTCAGGAAATTAACAACGTTTGAGTTGACGGGCGCCGGGCTTAGGCTGCTCTTGTTTTTAAAACAAAGAATGGCTTCATCAATCCTTTTGATCACTAAACTCCTGATTGTCGCCGTACCTAGCTTACGCGCAAGGCTTAATCTCTCGTTTGTGGCTGTTTTAAGAGTTCACGAAGTTCAAGAAACCTCACCTAGGGTACCTTAGACTATTCAAGTAGCTATACAGTCAAGGTACCCAGCGCTCGACGACCTACTTTGCCTTGTCTGCTTATTTTGAGGTACCTTTAGGTAACCTGGAGGTGCCTCGGGAAGTCCTGTACCCTGCCGAATTACGTCAACAGGACCTGGCCTGCTCGGGCCCCTCCCTCCTATTTGCGGGTACAGGTGTAGGACAGCCCAGAGGTCGTGCAATACATTCAGTATCGACCGTCTACCTATTTCCTTCGGTTTGAAATAAAACTTTGCCAATTCATAATACTTCATACTATAGAATTATGCTGGTCGCAAATCTAGACTATGCAAGGAGGCAGCTTGATTGTGTAGCCTAGCTAAATTAAAGATGTACTGGATTGCCTTGGCTTTGACCCGTAGGTTGCCCTGACGTGGGCGACCGATTTCGGCCGCAACAGGAAAAAAACAATCGCCGAGGTTTTCCCCGCCTCACAAACTCGATCTCGCAACCAGAGTCACCAGTTCGGTTTCTGGCCTCACCGCGAATTAAACTTACTTCACCACCTTGCCACCCCGTCAATTAGCCTGAGCTGCATTCGCCATCATGCTCTCTGGCACCTCCGTGGCCGCGCGCGCCGGCGCTCGCCGGATTGTTCGACGATCCGCTTCAATCCTCCCAGCCATGGGCCCGAGCCGATGCATCGCTGGCCGACAGAACACCTTCGCTATTGCTGGTATGACCCAGCAACGACGCGGTTACGCCGTCACGACGAACCCCAACCCTCCCCTCGGCAAGAAGAATGCCACAAACGATACCCCCTCCCGAATTGGTCTGATTGGAGCCCGAGGCTACACTGGTCAAGCTCTCGTTGATCTCCTGAATGAACACCCTTTCATGGACCTTCGACATGTGTCGTCTCGAGAGCTTGCTGGCCAGGAGCTTGAGGGTTACACCAAGCGCAAGATCATTTACGAGACCTTGTCGGCCGAGGATATTGCCGAGTTGGACAAGGAGGGCAAGGTGGACTGCTGGATCTTCGCTCTACCCAACGGCGTTTGCAAGTCTTACGTTGACGCTCTGGAGCAAATCAACTCCCAAAGCCTGATAGTCGATCTGTCGGCCGACTATAGGTTTGACGACAAGTGTTAGTCTTCAGCAAATGGTCACGTCTTGGCGAGAGTGATTGCATTACTAACTCGATAACAGGGACGTATGGCCTCCCGGAACTTGTAAAACGCTCCGAGATCGCACAGTCTCGGCGTATCTCTAACCCAGGATGCTATGCGACTGGTGCTCAAATAGGACTCGCTGGAGCCCTCGACCTGATCGGGGGAATGCCAACGGTCTTTGGCGTGTCAGGCTACTCTGGAGCAGGATCCAAGCCAAACCCGAGGAACAATTTGGAAGTGCTGAAGAACGCCATCATTCCTTATTCCTTGACTTCGCATATCCACGAACGTGAGATTTCTAACCAATTGAATCATGAGGTTGCTTTCATGCCCCACGTGGCTGGGTAAGTCAAAGCTTTTCACGGGCAGAAGTGCGCGGATAATAGCTAACGGCTCGGAAAGATGGTACAGGGGCATTACGTTGACGATCAACATCCCCCTACGCAAGGAGATTACTTCACGAGATATCCGCCAGATTTACCAGGACCGCTACGCCGGGGAGAAGCTCATCAAGGTAGTGGGAGAACCACCGTTGGTGAGCTCGATCATGGGACGCCATGGTGTAGAGATTGGAGGCTTTGCCATTGACGGCACCGGAAAGCGTATGGTTTTGACTGCCGTGATTGACAATCTTAACAAGGGAGCTGCAACTCAATGTTTGCGTGAGTGATATCCTGGAGCCTCGTCAAGATGCTCATCGCGTTGCTAACGGATTTATACAGAAAACATGAATCTCGCCCTCGGCTATGCGGAGTATGAGGGAATTCCCGTCATGTAAGGGCGTTTAGCTAGAGCTAGACAGGATAATATGTTATGGATAGGAGTTGTTTGGGATATTGGTTTGAATTGTCGGTATCAAAGTACTTACGCCAGATAGACCTTACAAATGCATACTGCTTCGGGCTTTCGGTGTCATCCTACGCAATGCCTCGTACGTGTGGGTTGGAAACACCGTGCAATGAGACTTGGTTGGGGAAGCGGGAAAGGGGAAGGGGAGGGACGAGAGTGTCACGTTGGTCTCGCATCTCGTGGTTGGCAATACAAACCGCATGCCCAGTGAAGGATGTATCAACATAGATTCAATCATGGAGGGCCAGATCCGCAGACACAAACACAGTGTAAATGACGTTATTGTTGATTAAAGCAAGTCCCTTGGACGTTAGATTGGCCAAAGACATTGTATACTAGATATGGTCTTGGAGCTTCTTTCGAGATTAAACCTCCTTGGAGTACCTTGACTTTGATGGTTTGTTTGAGATGATCATAGCAAATAATGGCATCGCCCACGAAGGACTAGTGCTCCGAGCGGCAGCCCATAATGATACATCCACGATTCGTATGCTTCTACTGGTCAGCTTCTATCCTCTCATTGATCCTTTCACGAAGGATTCTATGGTGGTTCATGCCTATCGCGAGTACTATCCGGACTTGTAGCAGTCATCGTTACATGTAACCTTCAACGTACCTACTCCTGGTAGGTACAAGGTACTAAGGTAGGGTAAGGTGAGGTACCTCAGGTAGGGCGGCAGAGCCCCACTAAGGGAGGTAGGTAAGGTAGGCAATAATCGGGTGAGGAACGCCATAGACTAATGGGGTACTAATTACGTAGTAGAGCGGAAGTACCCAAGGTACCTTGCCTTACCTTGACATGCCTTGCGTCTGACGTTACTTGACTGTTGGCAACAATTCATCTCCAGATTGTTCTTCTGGCTTCCTTGATCCCAACTTTGACCGGGGGAGCCGGCACGTACTACTGTACAGAGTATTCCTCGGAAGTCAGCTCCACAATCAAGCTGACTAGTTTGTCACGCTTGTTCTTTTTCTTCTTCTCGTCCTCTTCCCTCGCTCTCCCTGTCTTCTTCCCCCATGTCGACTGACATCAAGCGAAGCGAATCGCCCGACACACCGCCATCATCGGGCACTCTGACACCTCCCCCCTTCATCGGGCTCGCTACCCAAATTGGCAGCGCATCTGGCTCCGTCATATCTAGCATGTGGACTGGCATAGTGCGGCGGTTCTCGAGCGAGGACTCGGGCCACTTCCCCAGTGGGCAACCCGATACCCACACGCTCGGCGCCCCGTCGCGTGCACCCAAGGACGGCATCAACGGCGTCTTCACGCCCGTCCAACGGACTCTCAGCCCCTTCCGTCCTCCGCCCCTCGATCCGTTGGTGCTCCATGGACACCGCGATGGCACCCCGCAGGCGGCCAAGTTGCTGACGCATGCCGTAGCGGAGGAGATCCGCACCATGATTCCGGAAAGGCTGCGCATTGTTGAGGACTGGCGGCTTGTGTATAGCTTGGAGCAGGATGGATCGAGTTTGAGCACGCTGTATGCCAAAGCCAGGCACTACGAAAGACAGAGGGTGGGATTTGTGCTTGTTGTAAAGGATCAGGAAGGAGGAGTATGTTGTGACCCATCTGCGTCTCTCTTTGCGAAATCCGTATTGGATCTAACGACAGCTTGCTAACCACGATTTGACCACTTAGACTTTCGGGGCTTACTTATCTGATTACCCACGCCCAGCCCCATCCTACTTTGGCAACGGCGAGTGCTTCCTCTGGCGCGCCTCAACCCTCGCCTCCCTTCCTCCACCGCCCTCAGCCGACACCAGTAATCTCACACGCAACACGACGCTAGCGCCGTCTGCACGAAACTCGACAACATCACCCACCCCCAGCACTGCGAGCGAGACGATTCGCTTCAAGGCATTCCCCTACAGCGGGCTCAATGACTGTTATATCAACTGCGAAACAGGCTTCCTTAGTGTGGGTTCCGGTGGCGGTCACTACGGGCTGTGGCTAGATGATGCTCTGGATGTTGGGCACAGCTCGCAATGCGAGACGTTCGGCAACGAGCCGCTCAGCGACGAAGGAGAAAAGTTTTCCGTTGTTGGTGTCGAGTTGTGGGTGGTCGGTGGCTAGGACGTCGGCCGTGGCCGTAGTCGAACGGCAACGAGCTCCATGGCAATGGCATATAATTGAGGCTTTCTTTACTCAATTCAGTAACGGAAGAACATGTTTACAAGGCGTTCATGTCGGAGTTCCTGGTCGGACCAACTGCAATGTTTACTCAGGCGGATCTGAGTTGACGAAACAGTGTCATATTCAGAAGGAAAACCGAAATGAGGGGTGTTTCCTCTCGAACATTTACTGGATAGCATGGCTAGATAAATAGTGTTGTTAAATGATACCCGATCGATCACTGACCGTGTGGCTTCGATCACCTCAGCGAGTGCTTGTCGACACAACCATTGCACGTTTGGGCCTTTCTTTTCGATCTCATGCGGGCGTGAGAGGATCTACACACCTCTGTTTGTTTCATAGTCTATGATGCCTTGTAAAACACCCTGAGGCGTGGGCTCCTTCGCACAAACATCTGGTTCGAATCCAAAACTCTGGATGAGATGGTCTCGTGTCGTAGGACCTATTGTAGCTATAAAAGTCTTCCCGTCTCTTGTGCCCGACTTGAATTTGTTCGTCTTTTCATCCAACAGCCCAACGCCCCGGAGCATGCTGTCACAACCCATTGGAGAGAATACCACAACCCATCGGACACTGCAATCTCGGGTCGAGGACAGCGACTCCGCCAAGTCAGCCGGAAACGATTCCATCACCCCCGTCGTGTAGATGATTTCCTCGGTTACTTCTATCCGGCGGTCACGCGGCAGGGCGCTGTCCATGAGCGTGCGCGGGATGATGTCTCGCCGGACCTCGCCAACGAGGAAGAGTAGCGGCGGTAGCGGCACGGTCGGGGTATTACGGTTGTACCACTCGTAGTAGTGTTCTTGGATGAAACGGGCGAGCGCCTGGCCGTTTCCGGTGTGCTGGCCAAAGATCTGCACCGGGGGTTCTTGGGATACGGCTTGGAGGGCGCGGGTCGTGGCAGGGCCGACGCTGTAGATTGGTACGGATTGAAGGTATGGCCAAGATGGATCTTCTACACAATTGATCGCAGACATCAGCAACAGCGTTCTGAACAAGGTACGTCCATCAATGGGAAGTAAGCAAGAGACACAACCGTACCTTTTCTCTCTTCGGCTACTACCTGAGCGAAGGCCTCAACGGCTCGCTGCGAGGTAAAAACGAGTCCTCCAAAGTCGCCCGTGCCATGAAACCGCCGTCTCCGCAAGAGGTCGCGCAGCTTCTCCAGTCCGGCCTCCTCGAATTTGTGCTGCATAACGGGTAGGAACTTCGGGGCGAAGCGGCTGCCATTGCGATCGGAAGCTTCGCCGAAGAGCTGCTCGTACGAATCGGAGGGTGTGGAAGCTGTCTTGAGCAGAAGTACCGGCACGGCGTCGGCGCCTGCTGCGGAGGCACTTGCGGACATCCTGTCAAAGCACAAATATATCAAAATTTCGAATTGGCAATCATGTACCCCGTCAATGAAGGAGGGTAGAGCCGATCGTTGGAACTTTGCATGTGAACGTCGACAGCCAGTGACAGCTTTGGTGGGACAGACGTGGGATGAAGCGGCATGGCGTCACGGAGGGGTCCTCGGGGTGTTATCGATAAGCCTTCTTTTTTTTAGTTCCGTACCGAATTGATCGCTCGGCCGACACGATACGCGCAATAGCTTACAAATTCCTTTTCTCTCTTTTCAATCCTGATGCTTGGTTCTTGACCACGGCCCTGGCAAAGTCATCTACAAATCACCACTAGCATTCTAGCCATGTCAGATGACTCCAGAGAATCCGATGGCACCAGCGGCCCTGCTGTCACGGCTGCGGCAGCCCCTTCGGTACCCAAAGGCGTGGTTCTGGACAAGGACGGAAAACCGTAAGTGCATCTCCACTCAGGAGCACTTTACTGCTTCTGTGACTAACAACAACGCTTCTAGTTGCCGCACATGTACTTCGTCCTCGGAATGGCAGGCCATGATGAAGGGATTTCCCAAGAAGAAAACGGCAGCGACTGCGGCAGCCGCGACGACCAACCCCCCTCCTCCTCCTCCTCCGAGCGAACCGGCCGCCGATTGCCCCCCTGACGTCGAGCTCCTTGGCCGCAGCAGTTGGACGCTTCTGCACACAATGGCAGCGACGTACCCAGAGCGCCCGTCGCAGGAGCAGCAATCGGACATGCTGAGCTTCGTGGGCCTCTTCTCGCGGCTGTACCCCTGCTGGGTGTGCGCCGAGGACTTCCAGGCCTACATCCGGCGCGATGCGCCAAAGGTCGCCGGGCGCGGCGAGTTCGGCATGTGGCTATGCGGCGCGCATAACGACGTCAACCGCAAGCTGGGCAAGCCCGTCTTTGACTGCTCACGCTGGGAGGAGCGGTGGCGGACGGGTTGGAAGGATGGGCGTTGTGACTGAACGGAGCGAGGGTTCGTTGTGGGTGTGGGATTGGCGATAATCCCCACCGTGTACAAGTGTTTATGTTTGTACGATTATGTGCTATTAGCTGTCAGATACCTCTCCTTTCCTTCGGTTTGCGGCGTTTCGGGGGCCTTTAGAGAGGCTCTAGCTCCTGCCGCTGTCTTTGCGGCGTAGACGGCCGGGCACAATTGTACGAGTTCCAGGCTGCGGAGGTGGATAGAAGACATAGATCGATGTGTACGTTGGATCACGCCATAGACGAGGGAGGCGTGGTGCCACCGCCTTGGGCTCGTAGAACAATCTCCATTTTGCAGTTACCGCTGCTTTTCCAGTGATCCGGCTGTGCGCAGACGAAGTAAATCTTTCCCCGCCCAATTCCCACGTGTAGCCGCGCGAGCTAATAGCAATCTTTAAATCAAGAACTATGCATGCTTTCCACACAAACTCGTAGGTTGAGAGGCTTGGAACCCTTTCAGGTAGTGTCAAATCTAAACGTCAATTCGTGGCGCGTTTACACATCATTGGCGCTCCATTTTTGGGGGGGGTTCGGGCCGTTCTCGGCTTCTCGGCCGGGAGCTGCCCGGCAGCTCATGTGGGTCTGCCGGGCGTGGTTGGTCTAACTCAGCGGGGCTCCACCAGCGCAGCGAGAGCAGTGTCGAAGCTTCCCGGCACCATCCATTACGTAGGTGATTCGGCCAACCTGCAAGCATGACTGTTGCCAGCTTTTTTAGCCTCGCTGGAAGCTTCGGATCTAAGAACGACGGGCAGAGGTTGAGCTATTTGGCTCAAAAAGAGGGGCCACTGCAATCATACGTTATGATAAAATCGAATCGATCCCAATTGCTACTCCGAACAAGTCTCTGTCTTTCAATATCTTGTGACTGATACCTCTCGCGTGCCTCAATCTGGCTCACCTTGTAGCTCCGTCTTCCAGAGTGAAATAAGGGAGGAACAACCGATCTCTTCTCTCAGCCTGGAACAAGACGCCCTTCCCGATCGTGCTTTCGCTCAGCGATCGAAACAAGCAACAACCTCGACTTGTACATGAGATTGAGCCGTTGTGCAAAGAAAAAATACGGATCTCTCCCATACAGTGCTTAAAACGCTTCCTTGCGACTAGCAGTCATGACCGACATCCGCGTCCAGAACCTCAAGCGACCCGTGCAGGTCGTCGAGTACCTGTTCCGCCGCCTCCATGAGGTCGGCGTTCGCTCCGTCCATGGAGTTCCTGGAGATTTCAACCTTGTGGCCCTCGACTATCTCCCAGACGCAGGACTCAAATGGGTTGGTAGCGTGAATGAGTTGAACGCAGGTAAGCAGCGTGACATTCAGGCCTCTTACCGGGTGCCGGGCCGTTGACGCATCACGTAGCATACGCCGCTGATGGCTACGCTCGTGTTAACAAGATTGCCGCACTCATCACTACATTTGGTGTTGGCGAGCTGTCCGCCATCAACGGTGTGGCGGGCGCCTTCTCGGAGCGTATTCCGGTTGTTCATATCGTCGGGTGTCCTTCCACCATCTCGCAGCGGGACGGCATGCTTCTACACCATACACTTGGCAATGGCGACTTTAACGTCTTCGCCAACATGAGTTCCGAAATCTCCGTTGACGTTGCCAAACTCAACAAGCCATCTGAGATCGCCGGTCAGATTGATAACGCCCTCCGGCAATGCTGGATCAAGTCCCGCCCTGTCTACATCATGCTGCCTACAGACATGGTCCAGGTCAAGATTGAGGGTGCTCATCTTGACACTCCTATCGACCTTTCCGAGCCTACCAATGAACCCGAAGCGGAAGACTACGTCGTTGACGTTGTTTTGCGGTATCTCAAGGCTGCCAAAGCCCCAGTGCTTCTCATTGATGCATGTGCGATTCGTTTCCGCGTGCTTGACGAGGTTCACAAGTTGATTGACAAGACGAAACTGCCTGTTTTCGTGACCCCCATGGGTAAGGGTGCTGTCAACGAAGACCATCCCACCTATGGTGGCGTCTATGCCGGAGATGGCTCCCACCCGACAAAGGTCAAAGATATTGTGGAATCATCTGACCTAGTGTTCGCGATTGGCAGTCTCAAGGTAATATTCAAAATTCTCTCGATCCACTGACATTTGCTTTTGGCTGACTCATAGCTAGAGCGACTTCAATACGGCCGGCTTTTCCTATCGCACATCACAGTTGAAAACCATCGACCTGCACAGCGATCATTGCGTGGTCAGATACTCGACATATCCAGGCGTTAGAATGAAAGGCGTGTTGCAAAAGCTCGCTGAGCAGGTAAATCCAAACGAGTTGTCTGCTCAGCCCAGTCCCTCAGTCGAAAATGAGGTGGCCAGATTCGATGACGGCTCGTCAACCATCACTCAAGCGTGGTTCTGGCCACGCGTTGGAGAATTCTTGAAGCAGAAAGACATTGTCGTCACTGAAACGGGCACTGCCAACTTCGGCATATGGGACACCAAGTTCCCTGCTGGCGTGACTGCGCTCAGCCAAGTGTTGTGGGGTAGTATTGGCTGGTCGGTAGGCGCCTGTCAAGGTGCTGCTCTCGCAGCGAAGGATTCCAACAAAGACTGCAGAACCATTTTGTTCGTAGGTGACGGCTCTTTCCAACTGACAGCCCAAGAAGTCAGCACCATGATCCGACACGATTTGAAGCCTATCATGTAAGTACCGTTATGTGAGGTGTGCAAGATATAGAGCTCAGTGCTAACGGCGAGCAGTTTCGTCATCTGCAACGAAGGCTTCACCATTGAGCGCCACATTCACGGCATGCAGGCGTCCTACAATGACATCAACCCATGGAACTACAAAGGCATCGTCGATGTCTTTGGCGGCGGTGACAAATCCAAGAAATTCGTGGTCAAAACGAAGGATGAGTTGAATTCATTGCTCACGAATGCAGACTTCAACGCAGCCAAAGCCCTTCAGTTTGTCGAGCTTCACATGCCTAAGGAAGACGCACCCCGAGCATTGGTCAAGACGGCGGCGGCAAGTGCAAAAGTGAACGCCAGGAGGGAGTGATTTTGTGTAAGCAGAGTTTAATCGTGTATATCATTTATGGGACCATCGAGTCCTGCCAGGCCGTATCTGTTGGCATGCATAATGCTGGATTTGTTGATCTCGGGAGGTCTCTGTTCGACCTTGTGTCGAAAGGTGGAGGCGATGGTTCTGAGCCAATCGAATGCCCAAGAGACGACTAACAACTTCCTAATAATCGCACTATCCTTCTCATATAATGATAAATAAATATTGTATTCATTGCGCACATAACGACTGCCTTTTGAACATGATTATTAGCTCGCTTATGAAGGGCACCTGAACACCAGAGGATACGCTTCCGAAAGTCGTGCAGTAATGCTGACTAAGCCGATTTAAGCTCCAAGTCTGCGCAGGGTGTATTTTCGAATCTTCCTCGACCATTGATCAGTGACGATTTGAGCTCGCACAAGACAGAAGTTTGCGAAATTGAGCTTCGTCGTCATGGCTGAAGGCAATAACAAACGAAAACAGAACCAGGGAGGTTCTCATGGAGCCCCATCTGCTAAAAGAAGTAAGGTATGCGTTAGAGCATAGGATGCTGAGCCTGCAATGGAGCTTTCCATACCTTATCTCTAGACACTGATGAATAATAAATTGATGACTTTCTCGATAGGGCGGCAATGCGGGTAGATGGAGGACCCCTCATCAGCAAGCCAAATTTGCAGGCAAGGTCGAGATGGGCACGACTTTCAATGTTGGCGATGAAGGCATCTGGGTCACCTTTGCCAAGGGCATGAAATTCAAGGCCGTCCGCGAATTCAAAGACCTCTGCGAAGCTGTATGTCTTTGCCCATTGCTTCTTCTTCAATGCTCATATGCGGCGCCTGGACATGTGCAATCGAATCGCTAACCGTTGTACCGCTGCAGTATGGCAAGGAGATGTATGGCATTCCAACATCCGAGGAGAAGGCCCAGGAGGAGGCAGACAAGGAAGAAAACGGCGACATCGAGCAGTCCATCGAGCAGGAGCTCCAGGGCATGCGATCGTCTCAGAAGCCAAAAGTTCGGCAGGTCTTCACACCCGTGTCGACGGGCATTGAATGTTTGTTCTTCATGAAGACCATGAAGCCGGTGGAGCCTGACAAGCTGGCACTCAAAATCTGTCAGGATGCGCGCAAGTGCCTCGATCCCATGAGCAGGAAGGTCAGGTACGTCAACCGACTGGTACCCGTCCTGGATACGGAGAAAGCATCGGAGAAGGGCATTCCCAGAGTGGCCCGGACGATTCTTTCACCCTACTTTGAGCTCAACCCCGAGGGCGACGGCAACGGGCCACCAGCAGAGGACGCAAAAAAGGACAATGACGTGGAGGAGAAGGGTGAGAAAGCCGATGATAACACGTTCACGGTAAGTATAGGATCACGCAAAAGAATACAGCGGTCTCGGGCTGACAAGGACTTGGAAGTATGCCATTCGTCACAACATTCGCAATCACGATCTATTCCGCTCAGACGCCTTGATCAAGACCGTTGCCGGGCTCATCAGCCCCAAGCACAAGGTCAACCTGACGAATCCCGACAAGGTCATTCTCATAGAAATCTTCCAGGTACGTCTTGCGGTTCTGCCCGCACGGGCTTCGACGGGAGCTCTTGGTGACTGACGGACATCTTAGAATCACTGCGGCATGTCCGTCGTAGATGCCCGGGAGTGGGAGTCGCTGAAGAGGTACAACATCAATGAGGTGTACAAGCTGGCGTCCGAAGATGGAACTGCGGCGGAGAAAGTAGAGGGCAGTGGGGAGGCTCCGGCGGCGCCGTGAGCTTAGCCTCGAGAATGACAACGCTTTGAATTGTAGGATTGAGGTTCACCTGAAGAAGCTACAAAGTAGCAACTCGTGAAAGACCTCAAGGGCAAACCATCTCCATCACACCGAACATGGATAATTAGGTTATTGTCACGTATTCTATGATCAACGCCGACTATCACGCTAACTTGATTGTTGGCCCTTTCGCTGTAGCTGACCAGGTGTGTCCCCTTCATTCTCGTCATCGCCGTCATCCTCATCCCTGGGTAGCTGGATGCCCATCAAGCCAAGCAGGTTGCCAGTCGGGCCGGCCATACCCCCTTGGCTTTTGAAACTTTCCAGCAGATTCTTGGCCAGATTGTAGTCGATGTCGACCTCGTCTTCCTCGCTATCTTCATCGTGTTCGTTGGACGTTGGCTTTGCCTGTGAACCCGCAATGGTCTCGGCCTTCTTTCCTTTCAGTCGACGATTCGTCTCCGTTGGCGGGTCCAAAGTCAGAGCTCCTTGCTCCCGTAACTCGGCTTCCATTTGAGCCGTGAGCTCTTGAATCTCTGCGTTGTCGTCTGCCGCACTCCTCTCCGCCTCCTTAGTACTGGGAGCCTTCGGGTTCGCTGCGCGCTTTGGGTCTGTCGGCGGGAATCCCATCATTTCCCGCATCATTCTGGAGAATTCCTCTTCATCAAAGCTCACTTCCTTGTCTTCGTAGTCCTCGTCCTCGCTGCTTTCGTCCTCATGGTCGTCAGTGTCGTCATCCACATCCATATCATCCAGTTCGGCCCCATCTAGGCCTGCGGTATCGTCATTCAAAAATGCTTCAAAACGAGCCACAATCTTGCGAAGATCGGCTTGCGTCCGGTCATCACCAAAGCCACCTTTACTGCCCTTTGATTTATTTTGACGTCGTCCTTCTAGCTCCTGTTCAAAATCCTGGTAGTTGATGTCCATCCAGGATTCACTGTCGTCGCGACCATTCTCCGGCCAGATCTTGATGTCCTCGTCCCTGGGCAATGCTTCCTCGCCGTCTTCTTGCAGGTCGTCCAGCATGATGGCAACTTCGCGTACCACCCGCCTCTTGCTCTTCTCGGCACTTTTGGCGAGCATCTCGAAGCCGCAGGTTAGTTTCATACCAATTTCTAGTCTAGAGGCATCCTTGTCTGGGGTTTCTGAAGCTGTGTCCTGCATCTTGCGAAGAGCCTGTTGCCAGCGAGGTGGCGCGTCAAACCTCTGAGAGCGGAGCTGTGCAAATAGAACCTTGCTGAAGCGAACACTCACGGTAACCAAGTCCGAGATGGGGAATTTCAGGGGTAGAGTTGAGGACAGGATAGGCTTCAGCGAGATGGCGTCTCGTAGGTAGAACGCCTCCACCGCAGGCGCCACTGCCTTTGGTAGAGTGTGCAAAATGTGTGCCAGGCTTCTTGGGATTGTAAGCAAAGAATGGTGCATGGAGTCGTTAATATGCCCAGGGTATTTCTCGAGTCGATAGAAGGCCTCCGTCTCAACGAAGGCAGAATGGACCAATGCATTCGGCCTTGACTTGAGGATCTGTACAGCATCTACCATTGACAGATTACTCGGGGATCTTTCTGGGGCCTCCTTGTCATATGGGATAAGGAGAAGCTTGTCTTCATGGATCCAGGCACGATGTCTGTCTATTTCCGGGCTCAGCCATTTCGGAAGCACATTAGCTGCTTCAATGAGCAGAAATTCCCCATCTTCATCTGCAACACGTATCCACAGATCTGGGTGAGATTGGGTCAATTGCCGGAGCAGGTAGACAATCAGCCACTCATCTTCAACAGAGTCACCATAATCAGTAACACCGTACAGAAAAGTCAAGCCTTGGTTCAGTGTCAGCAAGGGCGGAGGACCTGTGATCGAACAAAAGACGCCCACCTTGCTCTGTTTTGAGCTCGAGATTAAACTCATCCCTCTGCCAGATATAATCCTTGGCCACTGACTGACACAGCTGCAATGCAGCCTGGCGTATCGTTTCAAGTCTTGCCAATTGGTTACGAGAGGTTGCGTTTTCTCCAAGGACGAGGAGATAATATTCCACACAATTTTCAGTCAGCTGACGCTCAAAGTGGTTCTCTTGTTCCTGGTGCTGGCCGTCCGCCATGATGAATCCTCCTACCGATCAAGGCCCAATGTCATCAGCAGCATCTCCCGCGTTGGAGCAAATGATGCTGTTTGCTCAAGGGAGAGAAGATAAAGGGTAGACGCGAGAACTCGTTCCTGCTTAAAATTCACGTAACGAAAACAATATGTAGCCGGAAGTGAAGCTGAAGGCTGTTGGCTTTTGTATCTCATCAAATGAGGAAAATGTTTGCATCGCCTTTTGTAAGTGGATGAATCCCAGAAAGGGTACTTAGTGGGTTTATCTTGAGACGGCGCATCCTAGAGACATGTAAGGCGACAGAACCCCGCCACCAGTAATAAGACACAGCAGGCGGGGCCGGAGGTCGAACAGTTGGCGCTAATCGCAGCCGCTATCTCAGAGTGACGTTTTAGGTACTTGCTCGCGTTGAAACAAGTACCTTAAGTACCTAGGTACATTTATGTTAGCGAGGCAGCACACGCTTAAACACGTCTAAAGTCGCGTCTCGAGGGGACTACCTTTACGTGCATAATCGGACACCACTTTCAGAAAGTATAGCAGGGGGCATGATCAAACCACCGCCGGAGCCGAGCCAAACTAAACCATATCATCGCGGCGGATACAACATCATGCTTTGATTAAATCTCCGAAATACTTGCGACTGCGGTTTCACCATTCTACCAAGTGCCCAGGCCCTTTCTGCCCGTGGCCATGGCTCCCATCAAACGATCAAGACGCGCCAGGGACGATGAAGACGAAGAGGTCGTCGATGCGCAGGAGGCCCGCTCCAAACTCCAAAATAGCTCTACTGTAGGAACTGCACGCTCCAGGCATAAGGGGATGAGTTGCTAACCCTTTTGCAGTCTAAACGAGCGCGTATCTCCTACGAGGGTCCCAAGGGCTCGCCCGCACCACCGCAGCGCACAGCTTCGCCGCCCAGCTCCGAAAGCGACGATGAAGTCGAGTCGCAAGCACCAAACTCGCCTCCCCAAACGCAATACGAGCTCATGCGAGATGCTGGATTCCGGCACCTCCAGGACACTGAGCGGGATGATCAGCAAGCTACTCAGAAGCTTCTGCGCCGGCCTACCCAGCTCGGCGACAACATGGTGGCGGAGAGTGGCATCATTGAAAGCATCACCTGCTGCAATTTCATGTGCCATGAGCGCTTACATGTGGAGCTCGGTCCTCTCATCAACTTCATAGTCGGCGAGAACGGAAGTGGCAAGAGTGCGGTTCTCACAGCGCTCACCTTGTGCCTTGGAGGCAAGGCCAGCGATACGAACCGAGGTGGTAGTTTAAGGTCCTTTGTCAAAGAAGGACAGGAACACGGCAGTCTTGCCGTCAAGATCAAGAACGCGGGCTCGGACGCTTATTCGCCCGACATATACGGAGACTCCATCATTGTTGAACGTCACTTCTCCAAGTCAGGGGCGAGTGGTTTCAAGATCAAGAGCGCAACCGGCCGGATTATTTCGACAAAGAAACAAGAAGTGGACGAAATATCTGAGTGGTATGCCCTGCAGATGGGCAACCCCCTGACCGTTCTCTCCCAAGATAATGCTCGCCAATTCCTCAACTCGGCAACCCCAGCTCAGAAGTACAAGTATTTTGTGTCTGGCGTGCAGCTGGAGCAGTTGGATAACGATTACAAAATGTCACAAGACACTCTAGATAAGACGTTGTTACTTCGAGATGATCTTGAATCTAAAATCGTACTCGTCAAAAAGGAGATGGAGGATGCCCAGAGGCTGGCTGAGACAGCACAGAAAAATCAAAGCCTGCGCGAGAAGGCCAGACACTATCGCAACCAGATGGTCTGGTCTCAGGTAGTGGAGCAAGAAAGAGCCCTTGCCGCGCGAAACGAGGACTTGACAACCCGCGATCAGCGCATTGTTGAGGCTGAGGAGGAATGCGAACGCATGGGCAAGGCTCTCATCGATGTTGAAGAGAAGCTAGAAAGGGCGAAAGTTGCTCGGACCGACCTTGATGATGAGCGCGTCACCTTTGAGGAAAAGGTTGCCGAGGCTGAGGAGGCATTCAACACGGTCAGAAAGGAACAGGCCGATCTGCAACGCGAAGAGAGAGACGCGCATATCCGTCTGAAAACCTTCAAGGACGACATCAATGCCTGCGAGCGGAAGATTCAACAGGAAGAACGTCGCTTACTAGAATCTACTGGGTCTGCTCGGGCCGAAAAGGATGCTGAAATGGCCGAAGCGACTGCGAAGGAGAAAAATATACGAGATCAGATTGCAGAAACCGAACAACAAAAGCCAAACCTTCAACACAACCTGGCAGAAGCCGATAAGACGGTGAAGCAACGCCAGCAAGTGAAAGACCAGAAGCGCAAAGAAATTGTCCTTGCGGAGCAGCAGGTGCGGGACTTGGAGAAAAGCACCGGATCGGTCTATGATGGCTTTGACCGCGAGATAGTATCCCTTGTCAAGGCTGTTGACGATGATAAAGGTTTCGAGCATAAGCCAATAGGCCCTTTAGGTGCTCACATCAAGCTTTTGAAACCTGAATGGTCCGGGCTACTCGAGAAGACGCTTGGTGAAGCTTTGAACGCTTTCGTGGTCCGGAACAAGCGGGATCAAAGTCGGCTTTCTGGTCTCATGCGCCGTATGAATATGAAGAGACCACCGCCCATCTACATTGCCTATGGCGGCAGGATTGACACCAGAAATCAGGAACCCGAAGCGAGCCTTGACACTATTCTCCGGGTTCTCGAATTTGATGATGAGCTTATACGATCTCAATTGATCATTAATAACCAGATTGAGAAGATCATCCTCGTCAAAGAGCGTACAGAAGCTGAGAGGATTATGATCGACAATGATGGTCCACCCCGTAACGTGGCAGCATGCATTTGCTTTCACGATGGCAAAGGGAAACGTGGCCAGGGATTAAGGATCACCAACCGCAATGGCACCATAGGTACCAGCCCTATCCGTCCGACCGGGCAGCGACCAAGAATGCAGTCAGATGCGGTACGCCAAATCGCCATTCAGAGAGAGCACCTGCGGCAACTAGGTCTGGAGCTGAGAGACATGAATCAAGAAGAGCGTCAGGCAAAGCAAGACCTAGAGCGTTGTGAGGCAGATTTGAAAGCAAATCGCAAGAGGATCAAGACTTTGGAGAATGATTTGCGACGAACGCAGGCCGACATAGAGCGCGTTTCCTCGGAGCTTGATGCGTTTGAAGGAGCAGACGATCGCCTCGTTGTCCTACGGACCGAACTCGAGACATTGCGAGCCGAGGAAGCCCAGGTCGGGGCTCAGTATGGCAATATGAGATTAGCGAAGCGTGATCTGACGGCCAAGGTTGAAGAGGCGAAACGGAAACTGGATGCGCAGAGAGCAGAGCGCAACGACTTTCAACATCGAGTGAACAAGGCTGATGAAAAGATAAGATCTCACGAAAGTATGAGACGTATCGCCGTCTCGAAGAAGAATGAAGCCTACGAAAGATCAGATATCGAGAAGTCGGAAAGGAAACGAGCCGAAGTTAAACGTGATCAGAAGGCCGCAGAAGTGGATGATTTCACCAGGCAGGCTTCTGAGATGGCCCCGGATCGAGTACACATCCCCGACGATGAATCGTACCAGAGTATTGAACAAAAGTATAAGAAGATCCGCGATCAACTGGCGCAGAGAGAAGCCCGGTTGGGTGCCACTGATCAGCAGATATACGATCGCGCAAGCGAAGCCAAGACGAGATACGATGATGTCAAGAAACAGACGCGGGACCTGGATGATACCATTGCGTCCCTCAAGCGAGCCATTGAGCATCGCTTGCATCTCTGGCGACAATTTCAGCGTCAAATCAGCGCTCGCATCCGAATTCAATTCAATTACCTGCTCAGTGAGCGCGGCTTCCGAGGCAAGATTGACCTTGACCATCGAGCAAGGAAAGTCAATATTCAAATCGAACCTGATGAGACACGAAAAAGCTCCGCGGGTCGCAATACGAAGACTTTGTCTGGAGGAGAAAAGTCGTTCTCATCCATATGCATGCTCTTGTCAGTATGGGAAGCAATCGGATCGCCAATCCGGTGCTTGGATGAGTTTGATGTTTTCATGGATAATGTCAACAGAGCCATAAGCACCAATATGCTGGTACGTTTTCCGCCGTAGTCATACGTTTCTATTCCGTTTAGAGCCGCAGCTCATCCATTGTACTAGGTCGATGCCGCTCGTCGGTCAGTCTCGAGACAATACATCCTCATCACTCCCAACGCCATTGAGGGGCGAGCTAGGCTTGACAAAGACGTCAAGATTATTCGGTAAGCTCGAACGTGTTCCTGGTTGAGCTCTGGTTTCTAATTATACTTCCACAGCCTCACGGATCCTCGCCAGCGGACACTAATTTAAGGGGCTTTTTGCGCGAGTTTTTCGCTGGGTTTGGGACCAACAATATACCCTGGGGCGTTCAGCTTGGTTGTCGTACGGCGTTCACGGGACATGAGGGGAATGGGCTATGTGACGGGCATGGAAATGCGAAACGCTCTCCTGGTGGATTCGGTCTATTTGGCTCTAAACATTCTTCGCTGATACACTACTCGTACATATTCAAACACATGGTGGGGTTGCCACTACACTCGAACACCCTTACTCCTCAAGACATTGACTCCAGCACTCATTGTGAAGCCAACCCATTGGCCAATTGACCCGGCAACGTTTCCAGCGGACTGAACCTCTTCCAGCCTGCGCCGCAGGAACTTGCTTGTTTCAGCAAAGTCCGGGGACGTGTCGTTGGTCATGAATAGCTCGCTGGTGCTGTAGATCATCGAAAGGCTCGCTCGCTTGGTGTACCAGGACGGGTCGACGGATGTGTCGCCAGACAGGAACCAGATCTCGTCGGATAGCATAGCCAATTCCTTCAACGAAGCTGGAACGTTGCTTGGTTGGGCCATGATGGCCAGTGCCTGTGTTTCGTATTAGCTCTCAAGAACGAGCTTCGCGAGTTGCATAGTCGTCAAAATACCTCCTGCCACCTGTGTATAACATCTTTGTTTCCCATCAGCCGCTCCCACGCCAATGCTTCGATTCTCGCACCAGCGCCGTTGTGGCTCACATTGTCAGGGAAGAGCTGGCGGCTTCGTGCTGCGAGTGCAGTCCGCTGGGCGAAGAGGTGGTATCGGATGAGACTGAAGGGTCCGTCGGCGAGAACACTCGGGCTGATGTCGAGGTAGCCTGCATCGCGAGCACCCAGCCCCAAGGCCTTTTGGGAGAAGCCATGCTCTGGCACGTGCTTGTAGGCGGCAGATAGGATTGCTTCCTCGACATTGTTGAAGGGGCCCGGGGGTGGCGGGTGACCGTAGGAGTGGAACGGGCGGACGGCGAGCTTCGCCGGAACTCGAGATAGGCGGAACATGGACGATGCCACACGGGCGACCTGGCTTGGTGATGAAGCCATGTTATTCTCCTGCCTGGTTTTCTTGGCAGAGGACGGGGATTGCTTAGTAGTGATGCTATTGCCGTTGATGCATGTGAAGCTCGAAATTTATCGATATCGGCCGATAACGATTTTTCGTGCATCTATAGCGCGACTCGAGTAGCAAGCAAACCCCTACCCTAGACTCACAAGTCGTCCTTCGAAGGGTTTGTGGCTCTAATATCATGAAATATGCCATTGCTGCGCTTCTTGAAAATTGTTGCTAGAGGCGAACTTCATGGTGATGATTACTTGGGGATGGTAATGCGGTACAAGTCGAATCATGGTTTCTGCCAGCTTCGGACCAAACAAATCTAGGCCAACTTCCCTAGCACTCGCCCTGCTGCTCACGATGCGACACGATCCGGACCTGGAAGCACAACCGATGTAGTTCAGGTTGAGTCATTGGTGCAAGATGATCGGTAATAATTCCACGGTGCGGGTTATTCCTTTCTGTACTCGCCAGGCCGGTCGTCGGACGAGGCGAAGAGGAACACACAGGCGCATGCTCAGTAATTAAGCCGATGTGACTTGCATGCATAGCTGAAGCAGTGTGTAAGTAGGCTACCTTGACCTTGTCTTGAACAAGTTGAGCACCAGAACGTATAGGGAAAGGGCCCGGCAGCAATGTGAATATATACCCATCTGTCCTATTTGGGAGCAGGATCGACGGCGCGGAGTGTTTCCGGATGCCGCCCGGCGGTCACAAGATACGTAAGTTCATGCTTGACACAGAAGAGCCGGCATTACCACCTAGCAGCACAGTGGTGACGAGCCCGCAAAAGTTCTGGTATGAACGCCAGATCAACACAGCACGCAGTGGCCCACCCGTGCTGCTTCTGCGCCATGGCTGCGGCATCCACAGGAGCCTCTGATACGACTTGGATGGTCCACCCGTGTTCTTTCTCACCGGTTTGGGACGACCGGGGCTCCGGATGAACCTGTGGGATGCTACTCCCCATGCAGTAGGTCGCCGTGACGGCGGGTGTGATTGGCCCAAGCCGTCCGCTCGGTGTGAGGGCCGCTTCATGCCGTGCGACCAGCAGTGGATGACATGGCACCGTACTGTAGCAGCCGCGCGAGGTGAGCAGCGGCATGCCCAGTCAAGCACATCCCTCGCGGACGCCCTGTGTATCCACCCCTACCTACACAGCATGAGAGTACTGTAGTGCTCATGCCGCTTCGTTCTTGGGATACCCTGCCTTGAACGCATGCGACTTACGCGGAAGACGTGCGTGCATTCATAGGATAGGGTGACGAACCAATCTCTGGCAGCGTTTAAGTGCTTGCCGCTGTGTACTAAAACGTAAGCCCAGCTATGCTGCGCCAAGGTTCTTTTCTTCTGCTTCTTCTTTCAGTTGAATGTGTCGGAAATGTCTGAGCTTGGGCACTTAGGAATCGAAAGGTGCAGTCGGGAGTGCGAGACGCATACTTATTGCAGCCAGTCACACCAAGGGCTTCCGTCACGACCTGGGGCGGCATCGGCAGGAGAATAGGCCTGAGCTACTGACGCCCGAGATTTACGTGCACCTCCGGTAACAGCGTGTCCACCAGCTGGCCCCGCAATGACCTTATCCGTTAGCTTCTCATGGATCACCCACTACATTAAACCATGAGTTTGGGGCGTGCGTATTCGGCCTTGCGCAAGAGAGAGTTTTCCGGGGCATCTTCGTTCACCACCCCCCCTACTTCCTCGGACTGGGAAACTGGTTTAATGGGGTTTGAAGCAAAAGCCTACCTTCTTCATCACGCTATGCGACGGCTAAGCACTCCAGCATTCCTTGAAGGTTTGATCTTCAAGTGATCTTCGATTGGTGAAAGATGTGAACGACTGTTGAGAAGCAAGCAGCGCTGTTTCACTCAACCATGAATGTTCCGAAGCTGCTTACTGGCACCACCAGCTATCAAAGGCGGTGGAGTCGTCTTCCTTAAGCGCAACCTCTCAAGGTGCATTTAGTGTCCATTGTGAACCATGGGCTAGGAAGACCTCACCCAAAGGGAATGTCTTAGCTTCTAGCCAGGCTGAAGTGGGTAATCGGTAGCGAATGGAATACGACTTGCCTTGTAAGAGGATTTTGGAAACGCCGTTGGTCCAATTTCCGAAAGAAAACTCTGGTTTCTCAGTCATTATTCCACTCGATGTCTTTACACGCTCTTGACGAGAAGCATTGTAGTGTGCTAGCGGTTAGACCTTGGCGATGTGGATCACGGAATCGCTGTGAATACTTATGCCTGCCGCTACCTACTGCGCCTTGGCAAAGCCCGGTCGTTAACCCCTTGTCATTTGGTCGCGGGGCGCCGGCAACAATGTCGGGGCGGCGTCAGGATGCCGTAAAGGCTAAAGCAGAACGTTGTTTGTTTGGCTCGAGTAGCTCAGCGGACAACGCTACGCGTGCCGTGAGGACTGTGACAAGGAATTTTCCAGTGCCTTATTCGAATGCTCTTTTGTTGTGCAGCGATGTCACTAGAGGATAGAAATATGCGACAGTGAATGCCGCAGCCACGGATATATGGCTATTTGGCATGATTGCCAACGAATCCCGGCACCCAACAGCGTGGAATGTGAGGATGAGAACGGTACCGAATGTGGGATTCGCTAAAGTCTCTAATCCTCGAGGAAGGCAGTGAATCCAATATGCCAGAAGTAACTGACAGGGATATTTTCGGCCAGAAAGATACGTGCCAAAAACGCCATAGCCTCATCAAGTGTTTCGTTACCCAACAGCGCCGACTTTTTGACTCAACGCAGCCTCATCTCACTAGACGCTGAAGGCTATCCGTATCCCTGCTTACGCCGGTTGCTTAAAGTCAGCCGAGATGTAAGCTGGCAAAACTGCTAGGCCAAAGAACCCGGGAGTTCGAGGTTCGGACACACGGAAGTGGCATTGGTCTTCTTGTTTCACTTCTCGTCAAGCCGAGTGATGGTAATGCTGCTGCTCGGAATTTTGCTTGATGGACATATATGCAACAGTACGGACATATTCGGTAGGGTTGTGCCAGCCAAAAGCCCTGGAGCCGGCCACGGGGGGTGTTCAGCCCCTCGCATACACATGTCTCATGCCTGGACGGAGTGATGCAGCCTGTTGTTTGCCAGTGCATCAAGTTAGTAGCTCGTCCTCGCAACGACTACCATGCCAGATCGAACTAGCCTCGATGTTCGCCGGGGGTTCCGTTTTTGGTCGCCATGGGAAGGTAGCTTGCATGGCATCAGTGATTGTCTGCAGTCTCAAGTTTACCACACACAGTAGACTGCAGTTCCTGTATCATTGTGTCCGCATAGCGTACAAGGGTGGGTTACCCTGTTCGCAGATGGGTTGCAGCACCCCACCAGCCGTCCCCATTTCGTTGTGGTCCTGTGTTGCTTTGTCGTGGAATCAATTCGTGTTATTCAATGTTTTCAGATGATGGCATCTTCCAAGTGACGCCTCCGTCGTTGAAACTTGGATTGGAAAAAAAAAAAAGCGGGACAATGACAGATGGCGAGATACGGTAAGGTATAAGGTAAGAGAGGGAAGGTAGGTGCGGTAGTCAGATAATTAAACGGTATGGCCAAACGCCTTGCACCGAACAAGAGGCTGGAGTGACGACGCAGAGGACGTGTAAGGTTCAGGTCGTACTTGCTACCTACCTGAGGATGAAGGTGTCCGTTAGCGCTAACCGAGGCACTGGCGCTGGGTGATGATCCTCAACGAGTTGAGGCAAGGTACCTAATGTACGGCAGCTTACGGGGCAGCTTGGCAGGTAAGGTACTTGAGGGATAAGGTACGCAAAGGTAAAATGTACCGATTACCTACAGGCTGTTCACATCACACCCCCGTAAGAAATTGGAACAGCACCCTACCTTTCCTCACAGTACCTTGCCGTGGCTGTCTGTCCTCCCCCCCGTCCTGGCCGCTGATTCGCCGCCTGATCTCCCACTCTTTTGCGCGCGTCTTTTCTTTTTCCCCTTTGCATACTCTTCCCTGCCTGGACTTTGACTGGACCCAAAACCTGTCCTTAGTCCCAGCCTGACATTACGTGACCTCACAATCAGGCACACGGCTCGGCAATATTTGGACCCTACAGCCAGTACTTTGGCACGCGCCCGACTGGCTACGCTGTCCTAGGTACCTTCCTTGCCTTTCGGACGGTTGATGCGTCGCCCCGTCCATCGCCCCCCCCGGTCACTCGCTGCACCAGTTTTGCTTGCCTACCTTACCTTGCCTCTAGGCAGTATCCTTGAACCTACCTCCTTCATCACGTACAGCAGCAGTCCCGACCCAACCTAACCTGACCTTACCTGACCTCACCTTACCATACCATACGTTGCCTCGCCTCGCCAACTAACCCACCTCCCGAGTTAGTCGTGCTGCAGCAAGCCCCAAGCTCGCGCCGCGCCTGGTTGTATGCGAGATCCGTCCCTCGGTTTGACTAGCAGCTCCGTTACTCATCCAGCTTTTCACCCAGATTTGATCGCGCCCGTCGTCGCGCCCCTACTTTTCGCGACTTTACCTGGCTTGAGCTACACTCCTGTGCCAATCCATCTCATCCAACCATCTGTCCATTGAGACACCTTCAACTGCGCAACCAGCTTCAGGGTCTGCCTGTCCTTTATTCCGCGCACAGTCCATCATGGGTAAGTCTCCTCGCTACTCTCCTTCATCCCCGTGCATTCGCTTTCCCTCTACGTCTCTACATCTCTACCTCTACCTCTACCTCTCTACCTAGCTCTCCGCCGCGGTCTCCCTACCCACCTGTATGCGGCTACCTCGACGGTACATCACCATGCCCATTCCCATCTAACCTCAGCCTAACTGCCTCTTCGTCCTTTTCGTGCGTCTTCCCCTTCGCCTTGCCTGCGCATTGCTTGGCCTCGCAAGCATCTGTTCATCCATTCCCTTCCTTCATACTTTGGCTCTGCCAGACGCATGATCCTGCGGGCTTCTCTCCCCTCTTCCTTTCTTCATCCTGGCCTCATCCCGCCGAGGCTACTCTGGGCCAACGTGATACCAGTTGCATGTAACTCACTGCACCATTCCACAGCCGCTACCTCTCCCCAAACCCCCTTCTTCCTCCGTCGCCGTTCCCCATATACTGCATTATCAAAGAAGACACCCCCTTACCTGCATGTCTCCCGCCCGAGGTCCACCCTACCTGCATTCTTGTCGTCTCTGCACCCCTCCATTACCTTCTGGCCACGCCGCTGCTATTTCAACTACCCTCCCTGTCCCACGTTCTCTCTGCCTTTTTCTCTTGCTCATCTTCATCTTTGGTTTTCAACGTTCTAACTTTAGCCCTCAGCCGATTCCGGTGACAACTATCGACCAGTAAGTCTACCATACGTCCAGCACCTGTGTCTTTACACCATGCCTATCTTCCATCTCCGTCTTGGCGGTTGTTGGCCCCGGATTAGCCAGCAGCATGAGGTAGAACGCTTGCGCAAGCGCAAGCGCCACGTGCCTTCTGGCCATGCTTGATGTCTCGTCCAGATCTGGGAACGGAATCTACTTCAGGACGCTGGTGTAATCATGGCCATTCGAATGGCCGAAGGAGCTGCTCCTATCCGGGCCGTCATAGGCACCATCGCTTGTCAAGCGGCAGTGGGCTGTCAAGAGAAGACTGAGCCACTCAAAGCGATTTGCGCATTTCGAACCTTGCCTTTTGAGAGGCACTTGTACTCGTCCTTTGCCGTCACCTTTTACCAACGAATAACACTAGCCTCGCCTTTATGCATTCCTAGCTAACGCATTATCAGCGCGAGAGGTCTCGATCACCTCGTCGACGCTCTAGAAGTCCTGGGCGCCAAACTCGTCGAAGATCCTACTCGCCCCGCAGTAGATCCAACAGCCGAGAGGATTACCGCCGTCGTGAGCGTTCTCCTATGACTGGAACTAGCGCACCCGGTGGAGGTCCCAGTGCTGGATTCAGTGGCCAAGCACCGCAACGATCTTACGAAGAACGAGCCGCGGCTCGAGAGCAAATGATGAGCAGCATTCGCGAAACCTCCCAGCAGGACCGCCGGGTCTATGTGGGCAACCTCTCGTATGACGTCAAATGGCATCACCTCAAGGATTTCATGAGACAGGGTGAGGATTGAAAGAAGCGGAGGGGGAAACGTTTCCGGGAGCTGACTATCGGTTCTTTTAGCTGGAGAGGTTCTCTTTGCCGACGTGCTATTGCTTCCAAATGGAATGTCGAAGGTGGGCTTCATCGCGTAGTCTTTTTGCTTCCGGCTGGTTTTCTTTTGTGACTTTCTATCCCTTTTCGGTTTGATGGACGGCTGGGTTGACGGGTCGGGACTATGTCCTTGGATGATTGTAGGGATGCGGGTAAGTTTCGTTGAATCTCTTTCTTGTATCTGCAACTGACAGCTGCCGCCGCCAGAATTGTGGAATATGCGACAAGGGAGCAAGCCCAGCAGGCTGTCGCCCAGCTCAGCAACCAGAACCTCATGGGCCGACTTGTCTACGTTAGAGAGGTTTGTGGCATCCCCGTCCACCTGAGGCATTCATACGCTTAACACAGCACACAGGACCGAGAGGCCGAGCCCCGCTTCATCGGCGCCACTGGCGGTAACCGCGGTGGCTTCGGTGGAAATGTTGGCGGAGGCTTCCAACCCGGATACGGCGGCGTGCCAGGCGGAGGCGCCCCAGGAGGCGGTGGCGCCGGCGCCGGCGCCGGCCGCCAGCTCTACGTCGCCAACGTTTGTGCTACCCTTGCTCTTCCCACCTAACCCACATTGTTAGGATTGTTGTTGACTTCATCCTAGCTGCCTTACAACGTAGGCTGGCAAGACCTCAAGGACCTGTTTAGGCAGGCAGGTGGGTCATGCAAGTACATTGTCTCGGCGGGAAAGGGACTGACAACCTCGTAGCTCGAGCCGGCAACGTGATTCGCGCGGATGTGCATGTTGGTCCTGATGGACGGCCCAAAGGTTCGGGTATCGTGGTATTCGAAAACCCCGACGATGCTCGCAACGCCATTCAGCAGTTCAATGGCTACGACTGGCAGGGACGCATGCTGGAGGTCCGTGAAGATCGTTACGCCGGAGGCCCGGGCATGGGCTTCGGCGGACGAGGTGGGTACGGGGGAGGTATGCGTGGAGGTTTTGGAGGTGGTTTTGGGGGTCGTGGCGGCTTTGGTGGTGGCCGTGGTGGTTTCGGGTTTGGAGGTCGTGGTGGCTTCGGTGGCCCCTCTGGCGGTAACTTTGACGCTCCTCCGGCCGGAAACATCCCACCCAACCCGTTCACTGACAATGCCACTTCTGGCACCGAAAGGAGCGAGATCATTTATGTCCGAAACGTAAGTTACCCAGAGCGATTGGTAGTTTCAACTTCATTCAACTAACTGTCTGGCAGCTTCCCTGGTCGACCAGCAATGACGATCTCATCGAATTGTTCACTACTATTGGCAAAGTTGAGCAAGCCGAGATTCAGTATGAGCCAAGTGGCCGTTCCCGGGGTACCGGTGTCGTCCGCTTCGATACCGCTGAAACGGCCGAGACAGCCATTACTAAGTTCCAGGGATACCAGTATGGCGGCCGACCATTGAACCTCAGCTTCGTCAAGTACCTGAACCAGGCTGGCACGGACAGCATGGATACAGACCCCCACGGTGGTTTGACCCAGGACCAGATCATGTAGGGCACCGAATCGAGTATCTGATTACGTCGATTGCGCTGCCCAGGTTCTCCGCTGGGGAAGTGGTGCTATTATACCCTGTACCATTCGCTTTCCTAAGTTTTTTCTTTTTTTCCCCTTTTCAACATGCTCCTTATGGGACTGCTGCCTCAAACAGTTTCACACACAAGGAGTACACTCAAACTGGAGAGCTGGAAGGATGACGAGGATGGAGAGTTATAATGCATCTCTCAGATTGGTTTCGAAGCAGCATTGGTGGTCAGCGCTACTATATCACATAAGGAGTCTTGGCATGGCCATCCAAAAGTAACCGTTTTCTCAATCATTACCGGAGGTACAGGGTTAAGCGACAGTGACGGGGAATATGTCTTCAATGCTCGGGTTTACATATTTCGCTCTCGGCCATGCAAGTCACGGTCATCTTGGGTGGCTCTCCTTGGACTGTATTCTGAATGTGAATTAGGTTCGACGGGTATGAGATTTTGAGTATTAGGAGTCAAGAGAATTCTAGGTCATAATTCACGCTTGTACTCGTCATCATTGCTACCTTGGTGATTCAGGATGGACTGTAGTTGGATGGACCGCACACAAGCGGTGTGACCTATTGGCTTGTTCCGCACATCTCAAGTTGATTCATCTGAGGACGCCTGGACCACTTCCTGTGATATGATCACAGGTGATTCTGAATGCGCAGTTCCAACACTGGCTTTCAGAAAGACAAGGGGTCGAAAGAGACATGCTTTGTTCCAAAGTTTTCGCTGTTACGACTTCTCCTGGCTTCTCAAAGGTGAACTGTGGCTTCAGTGCCTGGGCTTCCTTCACTGATGCATTTTCTGCTACCTTAGGAGCTTATGAGTTCTGGGTTCGGCGTTGAAATTGTATGGAATGGACACATGAAGCGTGTTTATTGTAAGTCTAGTGGTGCAAGTCTTGCATCGAAATGTCAATCACTCCCCAATATAGAACATGAGACCTCCTCTACTGGCACAAATTGCAAGTGTGTCGATAGGAAATCGGCTTCCAAGGGCAGCTGATTGAGTCGTGTAATAGACTACCGTTCTTATGCTCATACAAATCCCAACCAACATATCATGTCAGATACTGTAACTGATGTCATTTTTCGACATTTCATTCGTAAGGTGGAACTGGAACTGGAACTTTGCAGGTCGTTTTATCCTGATATATGCGTTGAAACCGAAACCGCCTGCAGAATCCTATGAAGTGGCTTTCTTCTTCTTGGCCTTGGCCTTCTTCTTGCTCCGATCCCTTGGCTTCAGCAGTGTCATGCCGGCCTTGCAAACTTCGGCATAACGAGCATAAAAGGCGTCCAGATCATCAGGTTGAACAACTGTAGCAATCTTGATCTTGCCTTCTCGATCCTTCTTTGACTTTCCATTCGATGCTCGGATGAAAATGGGCAAGGGCTTGCCTGGATCAAGATCTGGAAACGGATTGTCTGCAGTGGGGGAGGGAACATCATGGTCGCCGGCCACTGGTAATATGTTAAGAGCCGTACAAGAAATGAATTGGGATTAGGAGCTGAGACGGGACTTTAAGCCAATCACGACCACGTACTTCGTTTCTGCGTCAGGTATATGGCTCCATGGCCGCTGCCCTTGCTGTGATTCAAGAGCTCACCGAGCTTATCGAAAAACTGCCTCACGAATTAGTCAAGCCTCAATCCAGCCGTGAGCGTGGTCAGCCATCTCACAGAGGGCAGGCTTCCATACCTCGTCGTGACTCAATGGCCGTGAAGCCATGATGGCGTAGGGTGTATGGGTTCGAAGTGAAGTCGTGCAGTGAGACGAAGTTGCGCCTGCCCAGATATCTGTGGGGAGCGGGCTGGGTGTGCCCCGCTGCCTACCTAGTATACGTACATGTGTCACGCCACAAGGATCATCCACTTTTGAGGAACATTTATGGACAGCGGGAAATGGTGACAACCCAAAGTACCCCAAAGCTTTGTGTGTGAGTGGCTAAAGAGTGGCGTCGCCCTCGAAACCTGTGCCTCTCACTAGCAATTTTTTCCCTAACTGTCCAGTCATTGCCCGGGCCTTCAAAGGATATGCACATTAGTATTCGCAGTTAGTCGACTCAACAACACGCAAATTTCTAGGATTTCCTAGAGAGAACTTTTTGCAAACACTCTTTGCCGCCCAACTTACACATATTTCGGAAAGACTCGAGACACTCCCAAAAACATGCAAGATGCCCTCAACGTCTGTACAAGAGCTTCAGCAGAAGCTTTTTAAGCGTATAGGTGTAGATCTGCCTGAGCCGAAAGGGACAAATTTGCGGAACAGAAAAGGACCACATAGACCGCTGACCCGGAAAGACCAGCGGAAAGCCCATCGCGTACAAAAGAAGAACCACATTTACGGACGACAGGATTCTCTTGGTCGCCCAGGCCCGGCTCACAACCAGTTTAAGACTGGCACTGGGAAGCCATATCCACACCAACCTCACTCCATTCTCAGGGCAACCAAGTCCGGGGGCAAAGCCCAAACTCCCAAAGGCCATGGCGCACACGGTGTGTCTTCAGACGAGGACATGGATGGTGTAGATGACGAGGACGAGGATAGCGACAAGCTTGATGTTGATATCGACGAAATTGATTCTGATGAGGAGCTTTCAGAAGGCTCGCAAGAGGAAGTCCTTGATAGAAAGCCAAGCAAATTGGTGCGGGATAAGCTTGCTCAAGACGATGCCGCCATCGAAGATTTCGAGAGGAAACTTGGCTTGAAAAAAGGCAGAAAATCACTGCCTCAGTCATTCAAGGACGATGGCTTGGACGAGCTGCTCGACGACCTAGGTACGGAGCAGGAGGGTATAGACGATGGGTCAAAGAAGCGCAAGAGGGATTATGATGACTGGCTCTCTGCTAAGAGAGCGAAGAACAACCCGGGCTTAGCCGCAGACCAGACACGAAAACAACCCCAAAAGGAATTTGATGATGACGGTGAAGAAGATGACGATGACCTGAGCCTCGATGGGTCAATGCTTGACTCCGAGGACGAGGAAGATGAAGACGAGGGATTGGAGAACCCTGATCTGGAGGATGCAGCTGGGGAACACTCGGACGAGGACTCCTTCGGCGGATTCGATTCCGACACACAGGACACCGCCAGCTCTCGGCCCCGACAGAAGGAGAACCCTTATGTGGCCCCAACAACGGGAGCAGTTGTGGCGAAATACGTGCCACCATCACTCCGAAGAGCATCAGGTACTGAAGACGAGGCGAAGGCTCGTTTACGGAAACAGGTCCAGGGATTGATCAACCGTCTCACGGATGCTAACATCCTTTCCATTGTTCACTCAGCCGAGGACCTTTATCAGAAAAATGCACGCGGCGACGTCACCGAAATACTCGCGGATGCTGTTTTGGCTCAGATCTGCAAGCCAGAGAGTCTTCCCGACCAATTCTTCGTTTTGACCGGTGGTTTTGTCGCCGCTGTGTACAAGGTGATGGGTTCGAGTTTCGGAGCTCATTTGGTCAACAGGATTGTGAAGGATTTTGGTTCTGAATACGATAAAGCGACAAAGGAAGACCGCCAAGAGTCAGCCATTCGTAAGGAACCATCCAACCTGATCGCACTCCTCACACAGTTATACACCTTCGAGGTGGTGAGCTGCAAAATAATCTTCGACTATATGGAGAGGTTGCTTAGTGAGCTGAGCGAGTTGAACGTGGAGCTCCTCCTACGCATCTGTCGCATGGCGGGTAGGCTTCTGAGGAAAGACGATCCTCAGGCTCTCAAGCACGTCTCCAGCGTACTCAACAGGACGGTGTCACAGGCTGGCTACGACAAAGTTTCCGCTCGTACCAAGTTCATGATCGAAACTATCAGCGATCTGAAAAACAGCAAGCCAAAGGCTCGAGGACTCGAATCTGGCGTGGTGTCAGAGCACGTCCAACGTATGAAGAAGAAGCTTGGAGAGCTAAAATCGCAAACAAGGAGATTAGACGGACTTGCGCCAATGGGTATGAGTCTTGAAGATCTAGAAAGCGTGGAGACTCGCGGTCAATGGTGGCTTGTAGGTGCGAGCGTACCTGTAAAGCCTGGCACTAAAGGTAGCGGTCATGATGCCAATGCGGCGCAGCATATGGCGGCGGATGGTGATATCACCGATGACGAGGATATGGACATTGTCTTGCCTGATTACCCTACTATGGCGAGAGCACAGGGCTTTAGCTCGACGACACAAGTGTCAATTTTCACAGCTCTCATGTCAGCAACGGACGCCGAACATGGTTACAGGCAATTTGTACAACTAGGTCTCAAGAAGGACGATCAACTCGAGATCGCACGAGTTCTGGTCCAGTGTGTAGGCAGCGAAGCGCAGTACAACCCGTATTATGCACTGATCGGGCGCCAGACCAGCTCAAACAGCCGTATACGCTTTGCTCTACAGGATCGACTCTGGAAGATATTCCATGGCATGGGGGAGTCATTGTTCGGAGAAGCAGCCGAGGAAGACGAAACGGCTGACATGGAGCGAATGAGAGACGAGCGACGCATGCAACATGTTGCTCAGTTCTACGCGTCCCTCATCGCCGACGGTACTTTAACTCTTGCCGTCCTGAAGCCGTTAGACCTGCCGGAGCTCAACCCTTGGACCTCAAAGTTCGTTGAATGGCTCATGATCCGCCTGCTTCAGGACTGCAGGGGCAAGTCCGAGAAGGAAGCAGCGCGTATCGATAAGATCTTTGGCGTCGCCCGAGACCTGCCCCTGCTCGCGGCTGGCATTCACTGGTTCTTGAGAAAGAAGTTGCGGAAAACGCAACTCATATCTGTCAAGGACGTAAAGAAGTTAGAACGTGTGCGAGACATGGCGCAGTCCATGGTACAAGCTCCAAAGCTTGATGTATAGAATGATGTCTACTAGACAACCTGCTTTTATTGCCAATATACTTCATCTGATCTATACCGTGCACAGGGTGTTTTGAGGAGACACTGATGCAGCACGACTCATATATTGATGTGGGCCGAAACCCATGGCTATCTGGTCCGTCATCGCATGGCTAACATCGCTTCTCGGCGGGCTTATATTGAACGAATTACCCGGGAATAAATGGTAATACATGCTTAGTAACTCACCGGCTGGAAGTGCTGGGAAACGACTAGCAGTGGGTACAAGGTAGAGTTGTTGGGTGCTAGTACCGTGCAGTACTCGGGGCCCGGTCTGCGTTGCGCACTGCTGCGCGCCTAAGCACGGAGGTACGTGCGAGCCATGGCGCGGTACTTGCTAAAAGTCCTCTGTCTTGTAGCGGGCCAGGGGCGGCGGCGATTTTGCTACGAAAAAAAATTGGGGTGAGAATTGGCGGTTCCGGAAAGCTCCCTGAGACTTTGCCGAAACCTGGAAGCTCTCCGACCTGAAGAACCTCAACCCGATAAATACCACGCAGCATTCTCTGCAACCATATCTCGCGTCTGGCGATCCCCCTCCCATTGACTCTCCGCCAAATCATATTCGACATCCGTCAAGATGCTCGCTAGCCGTTTAATACCGCGTCACACGGCCCGGCCGGTCGCTTTCCTCCGATCATCGTGAGTTTCTCTGCGACATAAATTCTCCATGCCATCAGCTGCTGCAGATGCCGCTCCGTGGCTCTGAGAAAGCACTTCCGCCCGCTGTAGTTGCTCGCTTCTTGAATATGACGGCTAATATTCTATCTCTCCTCGCCTAGTCTACCCACAATTGTCGCACCCTCCAACGCCGCACGATGGAGTCGAGGTTTTGCTTCCGCTAGTGGTCCGCCATTCCTTACTCCTCCTCTCGACATGCTCAATCGTTGAGAAATATACTAATTTATCCTTGCAGAAGAGAAGGACCTGGTCATCATTGGAGGTGGTGTTGCTGGCTATGTCGCTGCCATCAAGGCTGGCCAGGAGGGCATGAAGGTTGGCTGAGCTTTTTTGCGCAAAATGGTCTGACGAACAACCTCTGACAGTCTCCATCTAGGTCACCTGTATCGAGAAGCGTGGTACCCTCGGCGGCACCTGCTTGAACGTCGGCTGCATTCCTTCGAAATCCCTCCTCAACAACTCCCATCTCTACCACACCATTCTGCACGACACCAAGAACCGCGGTATCGAGGTCGGCGATGTCAAGCTCAACCTGGCCAATTTTATGAAGGCCAAGGATACCTCGGTCGCTGGTCTGACCAAGGGTGTTGAGTTCCTTCTCAAGAAGAACGGCGTCGAGTACATCAAGGGCACTGGTTCCTTCGTAAACGAGCACGATATCAAGGTTGATCTGAACGATGGTGGCGAGACGACGGTTCGCGGAAAGAACATTCTCATTGCCACTGGTTCTGAGGCCAGCCCGTTCCCTGGTCTTGAGATTGACGAGAAGAGGGTTATCTCCAGCACCGGTGCCATTGCTCTGGAGAAGATTCCCGAGTCCATGGTCGTTATTGGAGGTGGTATCATTGGTCTTGAGATGGCCTCTGTTTGGTCCCGACTGGGAACCAAGGTCACTGTTGTCGAGTTTCTGGGCCAGATTGGTGGTCCCGGCATGGATACCGAAATCGCCAAGAACACCCAGAAGCTCCTGAAGAAGCAGGGTATGGAGTTCAAGCTTAACACCAAGGTTGTCAGCGGCGACAAGTCTGGCGAGAAGGTCAAGCTGGAGGTCGATGCTGCTAAGGGTGGCAAGGCTGAGTCCGTAAGTGATACCCCGAGAAGTTCTTCACAGACACTTGGACTGTAGGCTAACGCATTCGCAGATGGAGGCCGATGTTGTCCTGGTTGCCATTGGCCGCCGTCCCTATACTGGCGGCCTTGGCCTTGAGAACATTGGCATGGAGCTTGACGAGCGCGGCCGTGTTATCATCGACTCCGAGTACCGAACCAAGATCCCCCACATCCGCTGCGTCGGCGATGCTACCTTCGGACCCATGCTGGCGCACAAGGCCGAGGAGGAGGCCGTCGCTGTTGTTGAGTACATCAAGAAGGGCTACGGTCACGTCAACTACGGTTGCATTCCCTCGGTCATGTACACATACCCCGAAGTTGCCTGGGTCGGACAAAGCGAGCAGGACCTCAAGAACCAGAACATTCCTTACCGCGTCGGCACTTTCCCCTTCAGCGCCAACTCCCGAGCCAAGACCAACCTCGACACTGACGGCATGGTCAAGATGCTGGCTGACCCCGAGACTGACCGCCTGCTCGGAGTTCACATCATCGGCCCCAACGCTGGTGAGATGATTGCTGAGGGTACTCTGGCTTTGGAGTACGGTGCTTCCAGCGAAGACATCGCCCGCACCTGCCATGCCCACCCTACCTTGGCGGAGGCTTTCAAGGAGGCTGCCATGGCTACTCATGGCAAGGCCATCCACTTCTAAATCAGTTCCTGTTTAGACAATATTGGATGAGAGACACGTCCAGTTTGCGGGAATACGGGGATTGAGCTCAACGCCGAGTGTTCTTTCTGTACCAAGTTGCAATGGTAAATAGAGATGAGGGTTGACTACATGGTTAGTGGATAGCACACATGCTCTTAGTATTGAGCCGACGAGCAGGCTGGCTGAGGCTCCGGCGGTTTGCCGACAAGGACCAAACCAAGACGTCATACTGGGGTTTTTAGGTTTGTTGTTAGGAAAGGCATTCTTTGTAAAACTACCTAGTAATATATGTCAAGACATGATTTTGATCAGAATGAAGCCGTGCTTGACAGCCTGATGTGACTATCCCGTCATGCCTTGTGCGTCTGCAAGCTTTTTATGGGAGCATCATGTGCTGTCTCTGTCATGCCAGGCACAATGCTTTAGTTCAGGGCATTTGCAGATCACAACCACCTGGATACGGTGCCCAAAGTATCGCCCCATACCTCGCTGCTGGTGGGGTACACCAGGTACCTCTCTCAAACACACCACACGGCCTTTTCTTTAACCACTAATGGATCGGTCCGCTGCACTGGGACTGCGGCGTGGCTTACTCGACCACAGCTAGGTACCTAAGGTAGGTACATAAGGTAATTCCTTACCTTACTTCGCTGTAGCTTTATCCTTGAAAGGGGAAGACATTTGATGTGGGGCTGCGGCCAGAACCCTCCCAAACGTTATCGTACCATCTCCCTTCCACATCGACTTTCGTCTAGGATAACGGTGAAGTTGTGGATGTGCCCACTACTCCCAAGCCTTCGAGTTCATGACGCCAATTCGTATCCTCTTGCCTGAATTGGAGCACTAGGAGCATCTTGCGTTCTCGTCCATATTCACTCATCATGCCGAACACGCAGCAAACACCGGTCACGGCCTCGCCGCTGGCTGTTACCAAAGAAAAGAGCTACAGGCTCATGTCCCGCGACGAAATCGAATCTCTTATAGCTGACGGCCGACACATCATCATCGTTGACCAGCACGTTCTCAAGGTCGACCCTTTCCTCAAATACCACCCTGGAGGAGACAAGGCGATGAAGCACTTGGTGGGCAGAGATGCTACCGACGAGGTTACCGTGTACGCCATGCTTTCTTTTGCGGCTCGGCAGCTACGGAACTGACTTCAAGATTGAATAGGTTACATTCCAGCGAGGCGAAGCAGCTTATGACCAGATATCGCATTGGAAGAATTGAGGGACGTTGGCTGAATTTCGTGCCTCCCATACAGGGTGGCGTCTTCCGATCGGCCGCCCAACAAGCAGACGACAAGGCAACTGTCCAGATAGGAAAGGACTCAGAGTCGAGTTCGTCGAGCTCGCGTGCAGTATCCCCAGTCTTTGACGATGAGATGTATACGCACGGCATCCGGCAAAGGACTGGCGCCCCGGGCTCGCCCGGCTCAGTATCTTCAATGTCGGTGAATGATGAGGAGATGGACGGCATGTCCTACCTGGACACTCTCACAAAGGAGCACATCAAGCTCGACCTCGACATGTATCCCGATATCGAGCATGATACCCAGGAAGCCATTGTCGTCAAATACCGAGAGCTGCATCAGCGTATCAAGGACGAGGACCTATATAGATGCCACTACTGGAATTATTACGTGGAGTGCTTCCGCTACGCGTCCTTCTTCGTGGGAATGCTGGTGTGCCTGCATTTTGGACAGTATCTCCTCGCTGGCATATCTCTGGGTGCCATGTGGCACCAGCTTGTCTTTTCTGCCCACGATGCTGGACACATGGGTATCACCCATGACTTCCAGATCGATACAGTCATTGGTATCATTATCGCAGACTTCCTTGGCGGGTTGTCGATGGGCTGGTGGAAGAGGAACCACAATGTCCATCACATTGTCACCAATGCTCCTGAGCATGACCCCGATATCGAGCACATGCCGCTTTTCGCTATATCTCACCGCTTCCTGGGCAACCTGCGATCGACATTCTACGACCGCTTGATGGAGTACGATGCCGCCGCCAAGCTTCTACTTCGTGTTCAGGCCTGGACTTATTACCCCTTCCTGGCTTTCGGCCGTTTCAACCTCTACTTTCTGTCCTGGGATTTTCTGATTGCTGGTCGTGGCCCTAGAAAGGGACCGGCGGCCTGGCACCGATGGCTAGAGATCGCTGGGCAGTTCTTCTTCTGGTTTTGGTATGGCTACGGTGTCATATACTGCATGATACCAGACAACCGATCCCGGCTCGTCTTCTTCATCGTGAGCAATATGACACCGTCGCCACTCCACCTCCAGATTGTGCTTTCACACTTTGCCATGAGCACTTCTGATCTGGGGCCCCATGAATCCTTCCCCCAGAAGATGCTCCGCACGACCATGGACATTGATTGCCCTGAATGGCTCGATTTCATTCACGGTGGCCTGCAGTTTCAGGTCATCCATCACCTATTTCCACGAGTACCTCGTCACAACCTCCGCAGGACCCAAAAGCTTGTGCAGGAGTTCTGCAACGAAGTTGGTATACCGTATGCTTTGTACGGATTCACCAATAGCAACAAAAGAGTGCTGGGGCGGTTGTCCGAAGTTTCGAGGCAGGCGGCCATACTGGCCAAGTGCCAACGGACGATTGTGAGCAGAGGCGATGCATTTGGACACCATTAATGATGAACCTCACGAATAGAGATTGAGTTATTTTGATAGACTTACGCCACGAAAGGTGTTTTTTCCTTCAAAAGAAGTTTGCGTCTCTAATTCTTGCTTGAAGAAGGTCTCGTAAGATGTTGCCAACCTCCACATCCAAGAAGAATGAGAATGCGTGTAGCTGGACCTTGCCCTTTGCTACCCTGGCTCATACTGCTTCTGTTGCTGCCCTGATTGGCTTTGATTACTGATCGGGGCAAGAACTCTCGCTTGGCTGCATACGATAGTTTTCTCTTTGACAAGGCAGCCTGATGTCACGGAACCTGCCGGGTTCCAGCTGAAGCCATCCGATAGCCGAAAATGCAACTCGGTGCGTCTTTTTCCCTTGCATTTTGTGCTTTCCACCCCTGAAATCCCATTCTCCAAAGGGGCTGCGCCGTTTGACCTTGATGCACTGTTTTCCCATTGATGAGGAAAACAGAATTGCCATGCCGAGATGTATTCATATCATCATGGCTCGGTGTGATTCGGTGTTTGTGCTGGTTATGAACCCATCTGCAGCCTGGCCTATACATATATAGAGTCCTGTGGCTTACATTTGTCGAAGGGCTATTTGGGAATCGAACAGATATGACGGAAGGCAAGCCTAGCTCACGTCGTTAGAGCGGCTGTTGAGGATTTTCAGATTCCTTCACTTCATTACCATCTGCATCTTTCAACATGCATATCATCAGCTTGGGCAATCTGTAACGCACTGTCATAAACCAGCTAGCGCCGTCCTTCTCTGCAGCACGCACATTTAGCGGTCTATTCGATCATGCTGCGGTGTTCTTGACCGCGGAATCCTGGACTAGATTCCGAACCCAACGGAATCGCACGGAGTTACTAGCTGAATCGAGGATCGATAGTCATTCAAGCATTTGTGCATAAGTATGTGGCAATAATAGGCAGGTGTATAGAACAAATGCATGCATGTCAACGACCACAGCTTGCGGAATCGCGCTGAGGTCTCGGGTTCCGAACCCTGATAGATGAACAAGGGGCCTCACCGGTCCCTTCTGCACCGCATTGAATACGAACAGGGGCAGGCCATATGTCGAAAGCTTCGCGTCCCAATCCGCACATCTCTTGATACTGCGTAGCCACTCAGCGGAAGTAGTCTATCCATTGCTTTTTCTTTGACCTCGTTGGGTCAGCCAACGAAAGGCTATATAAACCAGGAACAGGATGCGCCGTAGTCATGTATGTGAGGGTGAATGGTTGAACTGCGTCCATGAAGCCGGGGTCAGGACTGGCTTGCATACCAACGTCATGCTCTTGTCGATCAGCTTCGGGCAACACTCGCATGTTGCGGCATATGGCGATGGGCTTTTGCAAGCCATGGTCCGCGCTTAAGCGAGCGTCCCAAGGAGACACTAACTCCTTCAGATGCCGCAGGGGCAAAGCAGCGCTCCTCACTGTCGTTGGCCACGACGATGGGATAAGAGACAAGACGCGCGCCATGGGACCGGAACATGGTCCCGGGTCTGATGTGGTTGCATGGGGTGATTCATTTTCACGGACTCTCCCCGAGGAAACAGTATGTGCCAATGATTCTTGTGCAACCATGTGTGCTCGGGATAAAGCATATAAGATACAGGCACTGGGCCACCTCCAGGAGAGCAGCTCATGCTTGGATTTCATTGTTGTGCGAGCTTGCTGCTTAAGGGATCACGTTGCCACGTTGCGCAAGGAAGAAGCACCCTCACGGCGGAATTTTGACTCCTTTGGATTGGTGCAATGACAAGAGACAAGATGGACGATGCTGCTGCGGCTAGAATCAGCAAAGCGAGGGGGAGCAAAGTTGGGCCCCCTACGGCTCCTTCTAACGCGATCTCATCGACTAATATAATATAGGATGAGTTTGCAAAGAGAGCAGCCATGGCTGCAAAAAGAAATCGAGATGGCAAGAGCAACAAGGAGGGTCAAACCAAGGACGCCGGTACGACCGAGACAAGCGGAAGCAATACGACGAAGTGAGGGACGGCAAGCAAAACGTTGCGCCGGAACTAAGGTACTTACATTACGTGTAAGGAGAAGATGTTGGCGGGTGGGAGACTGGAAATGCTGGATAAGAAGAAGGGGGGGCGGGAGTATGATCAATAGACTTAGGTAGCAAGATAACATGATGCATCGAGACGAGGAACTTGAGGCTGCTCATTGTCGGTACCTACCTGATGGACGTCTGTCGCAACCGTGGCGCAGTCAGCTGTCTTCCTTAAGCTTAACGGTTGTGGCACCAACCAACCAGAGCGAGGCACGACAGGGCGTTTCAGGCCCCATCCACCAAACATACTAACGTAGGTACCATCCGCACTCCCACTTCAGACTTAAAGGGGGGCCCTCGTCTGCCTGTAAGTTGACCGGTTTTCGTCAGTGACGCCACTATTATTATACATACTTCTTCACTCGACTTCAAGCAGCAATCCCTGCCGGGACAACGTCTCGTCTCGGCTTCCTCTGACACGCGCCAAATGCCCATTTTCCGCCCATCTTGAATTACTAAACCCTGTTGACTCGCCGGTGCACTTTTCATCCAACCGCCCTTACGCTTTGCTCGGACTGGGACCCGGGATCTGCGCGTACCCTTTCCCTCCTGAATCTTGCCGCACGCCTCATGAACCTACCGATCTGAGGCATGCGCATGCAGTTTCCGACGACATGGATGCCAACATCCAGCGTGCGCTGAACGACAAGCTCTACGACAAGCGCAAAGTAGGCGCACTTGAGTATGTCTCACCCCTTGACCGCGTTACCCTGAGATCCAAGCTTGCATTTACCACCCAACTCACCTTTCCCACCTCACATGTGGCTACGGCCCTTTCGTCAGATCTGGGCCTCTTGTCCCCCCACCACGCGGACCACATACCCGAGGAGCTGCAGCAGCCCAAGTCTTGTCTTCTTCCACATCACGGATCGCTGACGATCCTTGTGTCTGTAGGCTTGAAAGAGTCATCCGCGATCTCGTTGTCGCCAAGGATTATCAAAGGGTTCATGATATTCTTGAGCAACTCTGCAATGAGTACTCGTACGCGGTTCACCAGCCGCACGCCCGGAACGGGGGTCTGATTGGCCTGGCTGCTGCCGCCATTGCCCTCGGCCCAGTAAGTAACATGGTTGCCTTGATCATACAAATGAAACATGAGGCTTCGTGCTTCTCCCGAAATGAAGTCGTAATCACCGTCTAATGCCTCGCTTACCACCTCCAGGAACTACCACGGTATCTTGCAAAAATTGTTCCGCCGGTGCTCGCGTGCTTCACCGATCAGGACGCTAGGGTCCGGTACTATGCTTGCGAGGCCATGTACAATATCGCCAAGGTTGCGAAGGGTGAAATATTAATTTATTTCAACAGCATATTCGATCAACTTTGCAAGGTACGTTCCGAATCGAATCCCAGCGGCGCCCGAAATACTGGTGTTAACATTCTCCTCTGCAGCTCGGCGCAGACTCGGAGCTATCAGTCAAGAACGGAGCCGAACTCTTGGATCGGCTTATCAAGGACATCGTGTCCGAGTCGGCAGCTTCCTACGTGTCTGTGCTGGAGTCGCCACCGGGCTTCGAAGGTGATGACAAGGATGGTCTGGATGATCTCGACGCCCAGCTTCCGACAGCCTTCTCGTTGGAGAAATTCATTCCTTTGCTCAAGGAACGCATATGGGTCATCAATCCCTTCACCCGCCAATTCTTGGTTGGGTGGATCACGTTATTGGACTCCATACCAGATCTTGAACTTGTGACCCATCTTCCAGATTTTCTGGGCGGTCTACTCAAGTTCCTGAGCGACCAGAATGCTGACGTTCGCGCCTCAACCCAGGCTTGCCTCGATAAGTTCCTGAATGAGATCAAGCGTATAGCGCGCGTGAAAAAGGGCATTGTGGAAAGTAAAAAATCCGCTGAAGGAGGCAAGAGAAAACGACAAGACTCCGGCGACAGTGCGAGCCTTCGTCCAGAACTCGAGGAGGGTGATGAGCTTGACTCCGACGCACTCAATGACGACGACGATGCCAGCATCGAGGAAGATTGGATTCCTGGCCAGGATGTGGAAATCAACTATAGGGAGATTCTCGAGATTTTAACTGCCACGCTGGACTCGCCTCTTGGTAAGTGGTATTTCACCACGATTGTTTTTGCGGCATGCTGACCTCATCGCAGAGGAAGACTCTTTACTAGAATCCTTGAGATGGATTGTGGAGTTTCTTGACATTTGCCCCGAGGATGTTCTTCCTTTTACTCCCAAAATCCTAGCTCATATGTTGCCCGCAATGGCCAGTACGAAAGAAACAATTCGTCTAGCCGCTACGCGCGTGAACACTTGCTTGATGGACTATGTTGTTCTTCTGTCTGATGAGACAGACTCCCACACACACAGCAGAGACCGCGGCTCGATATCGAGTTCCAGAGAGCTAGACGTGATGAGCCCAGCCCCCGGTCAGCGACCTCAATCTCTCTCAGCCGGCCCAGGCACACCTTCGCCCCAATCGGCCGTGGATCTTGATTATGCGGCTGCTGTCAACTCCCTTACGCTACTATTCCTGAATGACCACGAGGCAACACGTGTCGCTGCGCTCACCTGGCTCATCATGCTTCATCGGAAAGCTCCGAAAAAAGTACTGGCTTTCAATGATGGAACTTTCCCTGCTCTGCTCAAGACGCTGTCCGATCCTTCTGACGCAGTGGTGACAAAAGATTTGCAGCTGCTAAGCCAGATCTCGCGCAATAGTGAGGACGATTATTTCGCCAATTTCATGGTGAATTTGCTCCAGCTTTTCTCAACGGACAGGAAACTGTTGGAAATCAGGGGCAATCTGATCATCCGACAGTTGTGTTTGAGTCTCAGCCCCGAACGGATTTACCGCACACTCGCGGACTGCATCGAGAAAGAAGAGGATGTTGAGTTTGCCAGCATCATGGTTCAAAATTTGAACAACAATCTTATCACTGCCCCTCAACTCGGAGAAGTCCGCAGGCGGCTTCGAAACCTGGAGGCAAAAGTAGGTGATGTGCTACTTTGTTTAACGTCGAGGACCGACTGACCCAGAGGTGCAGGATGGCCAGACGCTGTTCGTGGCTCTTTTTAGATCATGGTGTTACAATGCGGTGGCAACATTCTCCCTCTGCCTGCTTGCTCAAGCCTACGAACAAGCGTATCACTTGCTGCAGATCATGTAAGAGCAAGGCTCGCGTGTTTCGCGCAGAAGGCTGACTATTGGTAGTGCGGAGCTTGAAATGACTGTCAACATGCTTATTCAAGTTGACAAGCTGGTGCAATTGATTGAGTCTCCTGTATTCACTTGTAAGTCTAGCGTGTCATTTGACAGTGCGTGCGTTGGCTGAACTTCATAGACCTACGGCTCCAGCTCCTCGAGCCAGAGAAGTATCCGTACTTGTACAAGTGCATGTACGGAATTTTGATGTTGTTACCTCAGTCTTCGGCGTTCGCAGCGCTCAAGAATCGCCTTAATAGTGTCAGCTCGATAGGCTATTTACATGTCGCGCCCCGAAAGTACGTTATTTCCCCTCTTCTCCAAGAATGATGGCTACAATCACACAGAAAATTTGGTCTCAACGAGGATTCTCAGCTTACACATACTAACAATCTCAACAACAGCACGTCCGCGACTACAGGTGTTTCCAACTACGACCGGCCCAACCGACTGAAAGGGCGAGAGGATGGCAGCATCCGGTGGGTCGAACTACTTGAGAAGTTTCGCAGCGTGCAAGAAAGAGCCAGAAGGGCCCAGCGACATAACTCCGATGGAGATGATGTTCCACTTGTGGGAGTCAGCGAACTCCGCATTGGAGACGGGACCATGGACACGAAGGGCAAAGATCTCAGAGGTCCGCCTCCTGTTCCTCAAAAGGACCCAGCTCCGCCGGCACCGGCGCCGGCAATGAAACGATCAGGTCTCGGGAGGCAATTTGGAAGACTTGGGGGTGCAGTCGCTGGGAAAAATCGACGTGGTTGAACATCATCATGCATCAAGAAGGCCCCCAGCGGACATGCGGCGCACACACCTGTAACATGTATTTAGAGCAACTTCAAACAAAATCAGCGCCGCTTGACGGGACTTTCACGCTCAACAAGGCCTTCAAATACTGCGTCTCGGCGTGATGTGACCCCTCGCAGCTGGCGGCGGAGGCTGTCGAGCTCTGCGCGAGCTGCATCTGCATCGCTGGGCAAGCCCTGAAATAGTGCAATTTGCTGATCCAGTTTCTTCTTCTGCTCGAGTATGGCCAGGTATTCACTCTCATCTTGCACCAACTCCTGTAGTGTAGGTTGTGACGAGTCGAGTGATGTGGCGAATGCAGAAACTCGATCTCGAAGCTCTGATAGTTGTATGGACATGGTCTTGACCTTCCGCTGGATTTCTAAATTCTGCTTGGCCAAATGCGGAGAAGGCTTCCAGGACTGTGTTTGTAGGCGCTTGCTCAGCTCTTGTATATAAGCTTCTTGATGTTTAACATGGCGTAGGAGGATCTCTGTGCGAGTTTGCATTTGCTCGGTTTGGTGGATGCTACCCTGCAAGCTGATGATGTTCTGGGCAAGATCCTGAGGGGTTGGAAGGGATACGCCTGCCTGAAGAGCCATGAGCGCCATGGCCTCGAGAGCCGAGTTTCCTTCCACAGGCACATGATGCTCAATGGCGGTGAGCAACCCGTCCCGAAGGGCTGTCGATCCTTCTTGAGATACGGGATCTGTCCGTGTCAGCTCCTCAAGGGCGGCGGCGTCGGCACGATGGAGCATATGCCGCTCCTCATCAGCGGATTCATTGTGCGAAGCGAGGGCAAGCAGGACCTTGAGGGTGTCTGCGTTTCGCTCAAAATTCGGGACTGGGCGGCCGGTAAACTTTTGGGCGAGCCAAGAGTCAACATAAGACCAGTCACGTGCGGTCGAAGCAGCAATGCGCGCGACGGACGGTGAAAAGATGGCGGCTGGGTCCTGAGGACGCGGGAGTTGAGCCATTGCTGGGCTACCTTATGTGGTGTTGAGAAGTGGTTTGGCTGCTGGGATCTGGCGGCGAGACACATGTGAACTATTTCGTAGATACTGCGTGCGCTTGAGGTCCGTGGGAGCAGTTTGGCCTGGCAAAGCAATATTCAAGGAACGCCAGTTGCCGGTCACATTCCACCGGACGCGTGGGTAACCGGGCCGGACAAGACGTCTGTTATTTAGTAGTAGGTAAAGAGGGTTGAGTAAAAGCGAAGGGGTCTCCGTATGGGGTGTACCTGGAGAGTTGTGTCGAAATCCCCCAATCGGGACTCGACGGCCGTGCCCGTTGTGAAAGCATGGCAAGACCCATTTAGACAGGTCGATGGGAAAATGTAAAGTATTGCAACAACGACACGCATTGCAACGGGTGGGAGTACAATGTGCTGGCTGGTACCGGTACGCCGTAGCTCAAGATTGACGCGAGGTACGGTACCTGGAC
>PXOD01000662.1:0-77092 GCA_003012165.1 Paramyrothecium roridum
TGGCTTGTGGTTGAGGATTTGAGACCAGATTGCTTGTAAGCTTTCTTCGATATTGTTGATGGGCTGGTCTGGTACTTGCTTCCGCTCACTATCTGACATAAAATCTTTGGGAAGGTTTTGGAAAACGTCTTGAAGACGTAATCTATCAACCTGTGTGGTTGTAGACATGGGGATCGCACAGACTGGTATGAAGGCTGACGGAATCATAAATTGCGGAAGACAATCCGGCAGCGACTCCTGTAGCTCTTCAACTATCTTCTGAAATTCATAAAGTGTTGACTCATCCTGCACAAGAAGATCACTCTTCCTGTCGTCAGTAATGCTGTGAAACTTAACGAATGCCGCTAGAGTCGTGGCATTTTCTGAATTGATCATGTCTACCACAACTTCGCTGTTGCCAGGGAGTTTCTCTTGCATTCTGAGTATGACCTCATTCGTGTCAACGTGTTGTGTTCTGCACTTGACTTCCAGTTGCATTGACCCCAGCACTTCCAAGGTGCCATCGTGGATGTACCTTCCGAGTTGACCAGTCTGTTGAAAGCTTCCATTACTCGTTCTCTGGCCAAGGAGTTGCATCCATGTTGGGACCTTGCTTGATAGGGGATGCTCTATATCTGCAGTGTTTGAAGAGTCATGTAGTCTTTCGTAGTATTCGATCACAATCTCGCCCACACATCCCATTGGGATTAGATGATCAATGTTGTTCCTTTCGGTAATCCAAATTCTATACGGTTCATTTGGTGACAGGGAAGCCTTGCAAAGCTGCGAGTGTAGGGATTCGGGTACGTTGCCTTGGTGCTTGCCCAGATAGTTCAACTCTTCAGGCGATGCTAGAGTCACATCTCGGAGACGTCTTGTCCCTTGCTCTTCAACCAATATTGATACAAGATGCTGAAGCTGGGCTATCATCCATTTGACTTGGCCATCTTCCACAACCTGATTGTCATAATTGATGTGGATATGAAGGGATTCTGGCCTGATTGTGCATTCAACACTAAGTGCAAGGTCAAGGAACTCGTCAAGACCACTCCGAACTGTCTCTAAGCCAAGATCTTCCAGCGGCGTATTTATCTCAGCATCTCCCATTGTGTTGACAACCAAGATGCTTCGGAAATCGGTTGCCGCGCTCGCTTCGGGTGACAGCTTGCGGATTCGTTGAAGACCTGCGTGTTGATACCTGCAGATAGCGGCGGTCTTCATCTGCATCTCACCGAGAATGTCGGCTATGGTCATTTCATCATCGATATATGCGCGAAGTGGAATTGTTGCGATTGTCGGGGCAATAATATCCTCAATGCCACTCACTGGTGCATCGCGTCCAGAGAGTGTCAGCCCAAATACTACTTCTTTACTGTCGCTGTACTTAGATAATAGCACTGCCCAAGCGACCTGAACAACTGTCGCAAGAGTCACGACTGAGCCACTCTTGCGTTTAAGCGGGATAGTCGAAGCTTGGCTCCGTTGAGGTCGAGGTGTATATCGGGCGGATGGCAGTCTAGGGTAAGACTCGACAATATTAGGATACTGGCTTGTCCAGAATTGGTCGATCTCTTTCTCATCACTTGACAAAAGTTGATGAAAGAATTTGTTGAAAGGCACCACGGATTTATTCACTTCTCCAGCCTTATAGATGCGACTGAACTCATCATAAGTTCGCATTAAAGACCAGCCGTCGTACAAAGCATGATGGAGCGTGCCGACGAAAATGTTCTCACCGTTGTTCTGGAGAATGGCAAAACGGCAAAGCTCGCTTCCATACTCCACGAGGAGGTGGCCATCCTCATGAACATATTGTTCCAATGAACGTTCTGTGATGGTCCAATCAATCTTGGCACCTAGAACAACCTGTAAGGAGCCCAAGCCACGTTGATACACAATGCGTGTTCGATAGATGGGCTGAGCTGCAACAAGCTTTTCCCATGTTTCTTTAAAGTAGTTCAGGTCCATAGAGGGTGGAATCTTGAGCACGATCTGGTATGTATATGCCTTCGAGCGATGTGAGGAGACAGCCATCAGCGCTTCTTGGGTTGGTGTGCACGGGTAAATATCCTCAACCAATTCAGTCGGCACACAGCACTCCTGTGCAGCGGCTTGAACGCAAGCTGCGACATCAGTTTTGTTTTTGATCAGCGACATTGGCTCAACTAGCTGAGGCGAGACGGAGGATTCATCTTCAGAAGCGCCCAAATCGACCATAGTCAGAGCCATATCCTTAAGCACTGGTGTCTTGAAGACGTCAGCGACAATCATTGAAATGCTTTCAGCGCGAGCTGCGGCGATCAACTTCATGGAGAGTACAGAATCACCTCCCAGACGGAAGAAATGATCTTCAGCATGTATCGTATTTGCTGGAACTCCAAGAACTTTCACCCAAAGAGCATGTAATCGTTTCTCCATTGCCGTCTCTGGAGCTCTGGCAATGGACTGGATTGTCAAGAAATACTGCCCCATATCATCCGATGATAACTGGGACACCCAATCTTGTAGCTTTTTTCGTTCCAGCTTACCCGAAGCATTCAGGGGCAGATTTCGAACCGGAAGAAATATTGATGGAACCATGTATCCAGGTAGGGTATTGGCAAGCTCTGATTGCGCGTGAAGGAACGCATCACGATTTGCTTCACTCATAGGTAGAATGGCATCACCAGCTGCGCCATGACTGTAAATCTTGTCGTTCTCTGGAGAGCGGCAAAAAACTGCTAAAGCCGCCGAACCTCCTCGGCTGGAGATCTTGAGTGCCTCGACCGCACTTGCAGCGAACATGGGGTTGCAGCGACGAAGGTGGTCTTCGATCTCGCCCAATTCGACACGTTGGCCATGGATCTTAACCTGATTGTCCATCCTTCCCACGAACGTGATGCTTCCATCTGTATTCATTCTCGCAAGGTCGCCTGAACGATAAAACCGCCTAGTCGGGGTTTGTCCTTGTCGTGCCCATTTCGGGTCGGTAATAAATGCGTGTTTGGTTTCTTTTGGTCTGTTAATATACCCCCTTCCAACGATGGGACCCTCGACAAGGAGTTCGCCAACACAGCCCACAGGAACAAGGCGGTCAGGTCGGCGATGTTCCGTTACCCAGAGGTGGCATCCCATGGAATGCCCAATGTTGGACGGGTCATCATTCAACCCGACGGGGGTGCGGGTCAAACATACTAAAGGCGTACACTCTGACGGCCCAAGACCATTGAACAGTCGTACATGGCTTGCCCAGCGCTTGTAGTCCTGACGTGCGTTGGCCTCACCAGTCAAGATCAAAGTCTTGAGAGTTGGGACTTCTTCAGGTTCCAGAAGTCGGGAGACTGTCTTCGTGAGGGAAGCAAAATTTACCCGCCGTTTGTTCATGACCTCGCCAAGTCGATTCATGCGTTCGTGGTCAGAGATCACACAAACGCAACCGCCATGGATAAGAGTACCCACAATCTCGAGGATATGGACATCGAAAGTGTAAGCAGAAAATTGCAGAGTTCGTGTATCAGGAGACAGCCCCGTAGTTTGACCAAGCGATTTCAGATGTGTAGCCAGAGATCGGTGTTCAAGGACAGATCCTTTTGGCTTACCCGTGCTTCCAGACGTAAATACGACAAAAGAGGCATTGCTTGAGGCAACAAGAGGCGAGGAGTGATCCTTGTAGGTTGGTCTTAGATCTTCCAATTCGGCTTCCTTGATACCGATCACGGGTAGCCCCTGGTTTTCGAAGTTTTTGGCACCATCTGCATCGCAGATTATAAGGCTGGCATCAACCTCTTTACAGAGATCGACCAGCCTCTGCGTTGGGTGCTCCGGGTTTATGGAGACACAAACACCGCCGCTTTTCAGCGTTGCCAGGATGGCGATGATGGGAAGCTTGGATTTGGAAAAGCTCAACACAACTCGCGATTCATTTGTAACCCCTCGCTCCTGCAGATAGCCCGCGAGGATGTTGGACAGTGAATCAAGTTCACCGTAGGTCAATTGGCCATCAAAACCGTCCAGGGCGATGGCGCTGGGTGTTTGACGGGCTTGCTCTTCGAACAGGCCGTGGAGTGTCTCCTCAACTGTGGCAGGTATCTTCGCATTTACAGACGACAAAACGTTCAGGTCGTGTGGAGATAGCCTGCTCATGTCGTGGAGTGAGACCTCGTCAGACTCGGTGCACAATTGATGGATAATGTGTTCGAAGAGATGCAGAATACATTGAACTTGTTCGCTGATGATAACCTTGTTGTCAAAGTGAGCTACGACTTGCAGGGCGTCAGATCCTGGCCTGATCGCGCATTGGACTGTCAGACCAAGATCTTGAGTGTCGCGTTCTTCTCTCTGTATGAGAGTCAATCCCATTTCCGACAGAGCTAGGTGGTCGTCATCCTCATCGCTGGGCTGAATGACCAGAAGATTTTGGAAGTTTGCGGCAGATCGTGTTTCTGGGCTAAGCTGGGAAATTCGTTGAAGACCCACGTGTTGGTGCTCTTTGACCTGAGATATGTATTGCTGCACTTCCTCAAGATATTGCGAAATAGTGCTTGTGTTATCAAGAACTATGCGCACGGGCACGGTGGTGATCGTGATGCCCATCATTTTTGTTATACCTTGCACGGGGACATCTCTACCAGACAGCGTCAGGCCAAAAACCACTTCGTCTGTGTTTGTGTAAGAAGACATAGTGATGCCCCAAGCAGCTTGGATCAAAGTTGCCACTGTAATGTTTGATGTTTTTGATCTCTCAAGCTGGATCCCAAGGGCATTGCTTTGCAAAGCCTCCGGGCTATAGTTTGGACTCGGCAGCTGTGGGAAAGTTTCTGGCTGGTCTGGGAACTGCTCCATCCAGAAATCATCCGACATTTCCAGATTGAGCTGGTTTATGTATTTGATGAAGGAGGTGTAGGGAGGCTGTTTTCGGGCAGCCCCATGTAGATAGATATGCCTGAACTCGTCGAACATGGCAGGTCGCGACCAACCATCGTTGGTTGCGTGATGCCCGCTCCACGCGAAAAGGGGGACACTGCCCTCACTCTCGATGATTGCAAATCGACTAAGCTCCGTGCCGGCTTTGAAGGGCGTCTTGTCATCCCAGTCCACAAAATCTTGGAGGTTCGCATGTGAATGCCAGTTGATGTTAGATGCGAGGACAACCTGTAATGTACCCGCACCTGGTAAGGTGATCACCCGCGTGCGCAAGATTGGCTGTTCTAGGACGAGAATTTCCCATGAACGCTTAAATCTTTCCAAGTCCACATCTTCTGGTATGGAGAAAATGATCCGGTGTGTGTAGATGTGAGATTCGCGTTGAACAGTTATGGCCATAAGTGCCTCTTGCATCGGGGTGGTTGGGTAGATGTCTTCGATGAGACTGGGATTTACCCCACAAACCCGTGCAGCTTCACGTCTAGCATGATCTTCAGACAGTGTTGTAGGTATAAGCTCGAATGGCTTCGGTGGTTCGTCTATAATCTCGTCGATAACAATGAGTTTTGCCATGTCACTCATCTGTGGATTCTGGAATATCTCTCGAACAGTCAGTACGCGGCCCTGTCTTCGGAGCTCGGCGACTAGTTCGATGGCCTTAACCGAATCACCACCAGCATGGAAAAAGTTATCGTCTGCTCCGAAGTATGCTGCGGGTGCTCCAAGCACCTCTGCCCAAAGACCCTGAAGCAGGCGCTCCCCAGGCGTTTCCGGAGCCCGAGACGAGGAAATACGGATTTGGTATTCAGCCATCTGTGCTTCAGTCAAGGACGCACCCCATTGACGGAGCACGTTCCTGTCGCGTTTCCCAACGGCGCTCTTGGGCAAGTGTGACACAGGAAGTAGAAGCGAGGGAACCATGTGAGGAGGAAAAGCCTGAGAAATTTTTAGATGGGCTGTGTGCAATAAATCTCTGAGATTTTTGTCCAGAGGCAGAAGTCGAAGTGAGCCATCTGATGTTGGGAACGGCAGTGAGATAAAAGCCACCAGCATTTGCGTGTTTCCACGGTGTCTAAGCTGAATTGCCTCAACGGCGACTTGCTCAAATGTGGGCTCAGCAGTAGACAAACCGCTCTCAATCTCACCCAATTCGACACGCTGCCCTCTGATCTTGACTTGGAAGTCCATGCGACCCATGTACAAGATCGTACCGTCTATGTTCAAAATTCCGTAATCTCCAGTTCTGTAGCAACGATGATCCTCAATCTGGCCGTGAAGCTTCTGAAGCCAAGATGGTGCTTTGATAAACCTTTCCGCAGTTCTTTTCGGGTCGTCCAGGTAACCTCTGGCTAAGATGGGACCTTCGACGATGATCTCGCCCAAAGCGCCAATAGGCATCAGCTTTTCGGGATCCTTGGGGCTTGTAATCCAAATTCGACCACGGGATGATCCGATGTTACGATAGTCTGCAGACAGATGCTCCGGTCTGGCAACGCTATCGTAAATGATGGACTCGGTCAACCCGTAGCCAGATACCAAGTTCACCTTTGTATGCCATCGCGAAAAGTTATCGAAGGATAATGCTTCGCCTGCCGATATCATGCATTGTAAATCAGGGGCATCGTGCGGTTGAATCATGCTGACCACGGAATTGGGTAGTGAGGTATGTGTCGCTCTGCTCCGGCCAATGGCATCCGCCACGTTGTCCATTCTCTCGTCTTCAGATGGTACGCAAAGACATCCACCTTTTAACGAGGTCATAAATATGTCTCCAATGCTCGCATCGAAGACAAAAGGTGAAAACTGAAAGATCCGCGAGGTATGATTTATGTCGTATTCAGCCGCAAACTCCGCGGCGGTAGCGTAGACAGGCCCATGCTCGATAACCACTCCTTTTGGGATTCCCGTGCTACCAGAGGTGAACAAAATGAATGCCACCGTCTTAGGAGAGATATGTGGCCACAATACGCCAGGATCGAATGAGTTGGTGTTGCTTAAAGAGTTGGAATGGCAAGAAAGAACATCAACATCAAGGCCTTTGAAGCTTTCTGCTGTCCATTCATCCGCCACCACGAACTCGGCACCGGTCCTTCTCAATAATTCTTGCATTCGCTTGCTGGGGTTTCTGATGTCGAGAGGCACTACTGTGCAGCCAGCCATCAGGACACCCCATAGAGCAACAAATGCCCATTTGCTTTTTCTCATGCAAAATCCGATGCGACTCTCAGCAATAATTCTCTTTGCTATGAGAGATGCAGCCATTCGAAGGGATAGGTCGTGAAGCTCGGCATATGTAAGACTGCCATCCCATGCATTTATGCTGATGTCGTTGGGACGCACTTGTTTCTGTTCCTTCAAAATGTCGCACAGAATGGAACCACCGATCTGTCTTGCTGGCGGTGCTGCTCGTGCAATATGCAACCAATTTGATGGACCAAGGAAATCAAGCTGGGTCAAGGGTGAAGTCCAATGATGGAATAGCCATTGGCCAATCTGCTCGGCTGTGTCGGCAATGTTGATAAAGTTTTCGATGTGCTTCTCTGTTGTGCGCCAGAGATTACCAACCAGAATTCCATGCTGTATCGAGAATGCGAAGATCATAGAATACTGTGAGCAATTGTTAGCTCTTAAAGTTCTATTGACTCATCATTTCAATCCAGGCCTCCTCAATTTCCCTCCGAATGAGTGTGTCATTTTCCAGTGCGAGGAAGAAGGAGTGGAATGACCCTACCTCATCATTCTCGTATCGATGCTCCGCCCCTGTTTCATCCCCATCTCGTGATATCCAAATGAGGGTCTTTCGAGTAATCTGGCTAAGAGCTGAAGCTCCAGGGTCATTTCCGAACAATCCAGTGTTGCTTTCGCCGGCATCAACGGAGCGTCCAGTTGCTGCAATTTGTGCGGGCGTGGTCTCTTCCCGAATAGTGTAACTCCTGATTCGAGTTGTCCCAATCTCTGACGCATCTTTGGAATCCTTATAATACCCTCCTTTGTGTGTACTCAAAAAGCTCACTTCCTCGTCGCCCCTGTACACAGAACATGTGACCGCCCAAACCGTTTCCACGAAATCTGAAATAGCCACGTCTGGAGCAGCTTTACTATTGAAGTCTCCAAGACGGATACGCAAGGAATGATCGACAGAGCCCATTTCTGCTAATGGCTAATGCAGCTTGTTTTAGAGAAAGACCCTTTGTGTGAAACGTCGCGTGTGTAGTGCTGGATGAAGAATGAGTTAGTTATCCCCGTTGCATAACTCTTGGTTGAAGCTGATTGGAAACACTGCGTGCTATATCTACTCACATCGCGATGCTCCTGGTACTCCATCCTCGAGCGCAGAGTGCCTAGCTGAGGTGCAGCGGAATTAGGCCCGTTGGATGAAGTGATGCGAGCATCACATCATTCCCCTGCCAAGCCAATGTTACACATGCTAGATGCAAACCCTTGCACACTCTTTCAATCCACCCGCTGATCAGAAGAGAAGGTGACATTGATTCGATCTAGCAGATCTCCACGCTACAAAAATACTACATCGTGGTGTGGTTTCATTGGGTGGTGTCCGAGCAGACGAAATCAGGGTCGGATCGGCCGTGCGTCTTAGCTGGGACGCCCCCCGGTGATCCGGCCCCAGAATAAGTTATATTACAACATAATTTTCGGCGCTATCGCGCGCACCCCGACGATCTCCCATCAAGCTAGGCCGGCGCCCCGTGTGGGTCACGATGCAGGCAAGGCGGTGATTACCACACCGAGGAGTGGGCTGACTGCTGCATTGTCTTCCTCTTGGAGATGGGAGGCGGGGTAGTTCGGCAATCAACAGACTGATGATCTTTCTGGGGTTTACATATCGGCCCTCCGCCGAGCTTCGGCCATTTCCTGATTACCACATCGTTCACCTAAAGAACAAACTCATGCGATGAATGACACATCTCGTCTAATCTATCCCGATAAGCATATCTCTGCTCCGTGTCTCTAGCTGCCATCCCTTCCTGCCACTAGCGTTGGCTTCGCTTCCCAGATGTCGGATAACGACAATTGTCAGGGTGCAGACCTCGCTAGGAAACGGCAGCGTAACCGGTTGGCTCAGCGCAAATACAGTGAGACCTTGGAACTGGGAGCGACTTGAGGGACAAGTTTCCTGCTAATAATGTCATCTCGTACCAGGAAAGAAGTTAAAGCTCCGGATTGAGGAATTGGAGAAACGCGCTGCTGCAGCCGACCAGTTGCCCGATGTCGACACGAACGTACCGAGTATTCATCATCAGTCGCTCACCGAAGATGAGGCGCAAACCTACTTCCCGTTCAACGTTGCAGCTATGCAAAGCTCTTTGGAAGCGTCGCAGATTAGCACTTCCCAGCTGTTTGCACAATCTAGTATGACCTCTGAAATGAGTTATTCCTCAGCAACTGGAAGCACGCCAGGGTCGGCGAGGGGGAAATCTTCAAGCAGATGCAGTGAAACCCAGTCTACAGCTTCAATGGATCCTCTGATGACACTTCCCAAGACCACCATCTCATTGCCGGATGAGCCGCATTTTCTCCAAGGTCAGTTCCAAGTTACATATATGCTAAGAGACATCTCACGTGGATACAACGCAAATTGATGCGTCAGAGATCTGAGACTATTCCCGAAGAACCTCGCTAATGGCGTGGCAGACTTTGGTCTTCTTGGTGAGCCTAGTTGGAGCGACAATGGGAACTTTGGTTTCCGGGACACCATCATTGCAGAGTTACTACCAACGGGGCCTAGGACAAAAGCCACACACTTGCCAAAGTTTGGCGAGCACGACAACGAAAACGAAAACCTCGAGGAGAGCAAACAACAACAGCGATCAAAGCCACGTCGTCGCTCATCGAGCTCTCAATCTGTCACTAATCCAGGAAGAGAGGACGTTCCGAAAATGGCCGCGATCTCGTCAGCTAAGCTATTACCGAAACCGACCAGCTCCTTATCTGTTTCTATGTCCTTGAACCAGGAGACCTCGAGCATAAATGCTCGCATCGATCATGTGCTCCAGGCCATGCAATTGGTAAAATTTGACAGCCCCGATGAATTCATGTCTGCCTACTATACGGAAGGTTTCAGGCAGGGAACTGCTGCCAAGACTGCACAAGAAACCAGCAGGATGAAAGGGTTGCCACAGCTACTCCACGACATCCAGATCGAGGCCACAAACTGGTCTTCTTGGGAATCTCATGGATACAGAGATATTATCACGAAGTCAGCTGCCCAGCAGTTGCTACACGAACTTGGACGGCTCTCAAGAAAGAAGTACAGTTGCGAAGTAGAGCTTCAGCGCAGTTTGTCCCGCATAGCACATATGCTACCCGACGAGGGCCTGACGCAGCCCTTGCAGCAACTTCAAGCAACAGCTGCGGAACTGAAGAAGACCCTTCAAGACGAGGTAAGCAGCACAGCTTTGCAGTCTCAAGGCAAGAAGCTTAGAACATTTTGTTGACCCACACAAGCTGCCCAACTTACATGCCTTTACTTCATCTTTATCGAATCCTTCCCAACTCCAAACTTTACACTTTTTAACAGCAACTATGCGAGTTATAATGGCCTCAGAAACCGATACGTTAAAGGAAGCAGCCAATTGGGTGCATTGGCGCGTCAATGCACACTCTATCAATGAGGCAGGGGACGGCTGTTTCGACGGATTTGACTGCGAGGACAGTCCAATTGATGAAGTATGAGCACTTGTACATGCAACACAAAAGAACTTGGAATGGATCAAGATAGCATGGATAAGGATGGTCTGAGTATCAGGTGAAACAGAGCTCATTGTAGGGCTACAACAAATAAACGTACAAAGAGTACCTACCCCTCTGTCAGAGATGCGGCTGTAGAACAGAGTGAATAGCACTATGGGGTCAAGTTGATATGCATTAATCTCTGCCCAGCTCTAGCTGAGAGGAAGCAGAGGAGTCTTACATAGCTAGCTGGCTTCAGGGGCTGGAACAACCTGCGTGTCAGTTGGTCCTGACACCCTCAATGTAGGGAGATATTACTTGCCCCAGGCGAGAACTTTGTTACACATCCTACTATAAAAGTCGCATCTAAGTATTGGCATATTATTCAAGCATACAGTAGGCTGTCCTTAGGTTTGCACGGCGACATGGAGGAACTAATATTGAAAAAGCTGAAACCTCACACATGCAATTGCCAGCTAGTAAAGGCTTCGATGGTTTTATCGAGGTTTCCTCAACCATATCCATTCTAGAAATTGACGTCATCTAAAATCTTCGCAGTGCTAGGGTTGTGCCTGTAACTCATTCTCATAGTGCACTAGCTTTGCGAGTCACAACACAAATCTCTACCGTTGAGCCGGACACCGGTGATGACTTTCCCACAGCCCGATCTGATGAAAAGAAGAAGTACTTGACTTGACTGTGATAGTAGATGTAAAGCCCATTCCTGCAATTCTAGTCTTGAAAAGTCTCCAAGAGGCCAGCGACCAGAACGTTTTCTCTGACTTTAGGGAACTTGACCACATCAATTTTCCGATCTTGAGTGTAATTCATGCTGTTGTAACGAAGAAACTCCCCGAATGTCCGCGGCTTGCAGTCCGCATCTTCGTTCTCGCACTTGTCCCAGAGCTGCGCCAAGGTTGGCACGTCATGCTCTCTATAACGATACAGCTTCAATATGGCCGCCTTTGACAAAAGGTGTTCAAAATACCTGGAAGCTTCCTGATACTGCTGTGAGTCATGGCCCTGATCGTACCGTGTGCTGAATAATTCATATTGCTTCGGTCCGTTATCGTTGGTTAGCATGGCGGCTGAGGCAGTTTCCTTATATTCGATAAGCATGATGCGGTTCTTGCAATAGCTTGGTCCACTAAATCCATCATTTGGATCCTCCAGAAGACGCAGCCTTTCATAAGCTAAGTATGCCTCAAAATAGTCAAGCTTTGCCCCAGAGGCCCCGTGGAAAACATGCGAAATGTTCCCGTCTCGTATGAGATGATGGTACAGTGGATGCTGGTGGATGTCTTTGTTGTTTGTTCTTCCGCTCCACGTCTCGAGGACAATAAGCATCCAGCGCTTTATGAAGCCATTCCCCTTGCGTGCAGCCATAATGAATGTTTCCGCGAGGCCTGACTTCAAAGCCGCATCAGCTGAAGAAAGCGCAACTTCGATCTTTGATTTTGGATCTTTGATTGCATTCCAGCAAATTTGATCAAGATGCATTAGAAGAATTATTCCGACGTCCAGCCACACACCACCATGTTCGAAGACCAACGGATAGCGTACGACATCCGACGCACAAGCACCAGCATCACGGCCGGTGAAAGTGCCTTGGCCCAAGAGACTCGGTATATGAGCTTTATCAGCAAAGTTGAAAATATTGGCCGGTGACTCGTCGACGAGGTCCAAGACGCGAATTTGCCAGCCAGGGCCGAGCATTCGTGCCCATCCTAATACATTTCTTTTCTGCCATGAAGGCATTGCCTCAAACCCGCGATCCCAGAATGCCCATACATTCTCTTCGGCTGTCACTGGTGGTGGATTGACAATACTTTGAACAATTTCCTCGTCGGTACGGTCGTCGACATGTGCTAATGGCTTGACTTTCAGTCGAAGGACTCCTTCTGGAGGCCTTGAGATAGATGTTGATACCATGATTCTCTCACTTATCGCTGGTGACTGTCACAATGTGAAGATCAGAAAATGTAAACTCAATACCGGAAATGATCGTGGATAGGGGGCAGCAATACGCAGGAAGAGTCAACGAGGCCAACCCTGTCGCATCCGTAGCTTGGGGATGCACTTGCAATGGCACTATCACCTCTGGAAGTCTATTTCTTATACACCTTTGACCAAAAGGGCGTCAAGTAAGTTGAGAGAATTTCTGGCAATTGGTTTAGTTCTAAATCAACAAATGGTTCGGTGTTAGTATTCGGTTGCAACGCCATTTAACGAAATACTGTATCAACATGAACACCAATTCTACGCATTTTACCTGAAGGTTAATGATAACAAAGCGATGTCCAGCAAAGGTAATTCCTCAGTACTTCTCATGAGAGCTGCGACACAGTTAAGGCAACTCGGCAAATCCCGCCCCGCGTTACATTAGAGGATCCGAATTACGTGAACGAGCTGATGTATTACGTCAAACCTGAGAAGATCAGCTCACATAAACCCTAAAAATAGGAGTCTAGCACGCCTCAACATGGCCCACTGTATCGGTGGGCTCTCATGCAGCTGCATGGCGATGAACCCTGATCTAGGCTGAGACACGGGCACTCGTCCATGCGAAAACCCTACTTTGACAACTGAAAAGCAGCGAGCAGTAATTTCTTCTTCATCGTTGGCTAAGAAATTCCCAGTTTCTGAACAAACAATAATACAAACGTTGGACTATTTTGTCTAGAACTTCTAGGCTTAGAGCTAGATCCTACAGACTAGTGTTATTTTATTGCCTTTGCCATAGTTCAAAGAATACACTAGGCTTCTTCAAGAGTTCATCAGGAGAATCCATCTCAACTATTCTACCCTGATCCATGACAATTATCATGTCAAAATTCCGAATAGTGTGCAAATGGTGCGCTACGGCAATGATAGTCCTCCCATGTAGCTTCTTGTTCACAACCTCCATCATTTTGGCCTCGGTGGCTGCATCTACATTTGAAGTGATCTCGTCGAGAAGTACCACCCGTGATGTGCTTAGAGCTGCGCGAGTAAGACAGAACAATTGTTGTTGGCCGCGTGACAGAGGCACGCTGCTCATCGGCGCAACTAAACCTCCATGGGCGTTGACCAGCTCGAGAACGCCAACCTCCTCAAGGGCTGACAGGATGCTGGTATCGGAGTGTTCTGAAAAGGGGTCTGCGTTGAATCGGACGGTGCCAGACAGGAGTAATGGCTCCTGAGGGATCGTTGCAAGCCGCCGCCTGACCACACTTCGAGGCAATGCATGCAGAGAGATCCCGTCTATCAAAGCATCGCCGCCTTCTATCTCCGCCATTCTTAGAAGTGTGAGGAGGAAAGTACTCTTTCCACTAATTACGATGTCAGTATCCAAGCACTAGCAATTGACAGCTTGAGGCCAATCTTACCTTCCTGTTCGACCGCAAATTCCAACTTTAGTGCCTGGAGCAATTCTGAAGGTCAGATTCTTCAATATGGTATCAGATGACGCCCTTTTTCATGTTAGCTTTTAGTCTAGCAAGAACTGGGAACCACTTTGACTTGATTTGGAGACTAACTTGTAAGCGCTCGAAAGGTTTCTGAACTCGATCTCTCCCTTGGCGGGCCATTCAGCTGGTGGTTCCAACGTTTCCTTCTCCAGGTGTTCAGAAGGCGTTTCAAGTTCAAAATTCTTGACGCGAGCGATGGCCCCAAGCGACGTTTCGAGGTCGGTCCACGTGCGAATGAGTGCTGTCAGATCTTGACTAAATGTTAAGATACTGACTAAGGAGACACCCAGCGAGCCAGCAGAAGAATCATTCAACTGGGTAGCCAGTGCAACAATGAGGGTAGCGATTGCGGCGACGACAAGGTCCAACACAAGATTAAGCCAGCGTTGGATACTGTACATAAGATAGAATGGTCGCTGCGAGCTATCCAAAAGTGCTGCATTCTCCTTGGCAGAAGGAAGCTGCCAGCCGTATGCACGGATTGTTACAAGCCCCTGCAACGTTTGCAAGAAGTACGAGTAAAGAGGGGTCTTGGCTTCTAGGTCGAGCAATCTGATTTGTCGTGAAGTTCGTAAGTAGAACTTTTGAAGAATGTACAAGACCAGGAGAAGCGGTGGATAGATGGTGGCAGACCATTTCGATGAAAGAGTAATCAGGACTGCACCAACAATACAAATTGCAACGTTGTAAAGGGCGTCCGCGAGAGCGAAAGGCAGTTGGAGTGACAGGAGCGACATGTCCTGACTGAAGCGATTTAGGATCTCTCCGGTATCCGTGGAGGTGAAGAACCAGTGCGGCGCCTTCATGACAGCACCAAGAAGTTTCGCATGCAAACCGATAGATGAAGATGGAATACCGTATCCGAAGAGAAAGAAGATCCAGCCCGTGAGTGAAAAGAAGCATAGACCACAGAATAGACCGTATATCCCGGCGTACATATTCGTGTGAGCTCCTGGGTCTTTCATTTCTGCTTCAGACCACGACCGGACCCATACAGTCGGAAACTTCAAGAAAACAGCGTTGCCTCCGAGAAGGACACACAGGGCTAGTGAGACAAACCATCCCAGAGACTTGAAGTAGTAGGCGTAGAGGCTCATGTCGCCAGTCTGGCGGCTCAAGTCTGACTTCAAGTCGTTCTCTTGGAGCTGTTCTTCACTTTCTCCCTTTCCTTGGCCCGCCTCCTTTGCGCCTTCAGAGCCATCAGATGGATGATCGCTTCTAGCCTCCTCCATCGAGTCTCTCACGTCCATGAAACGCTTCAAGCTGGCCATACCAGAGGGTGGGCCTTGTTCTGAGATGAAGCCTCCGGGTGCCATGAATATAACATGATCAGCGCGCCAGGCATGGCGGACTGTGTGATGTTAGCTAAATACAAAAATCCAACCGTGTCTCCCTAGAAGCGATAGAAGAAAACCTCACGCATAGAATCATACCTGAATGTGTTGCAAGAATAGCAGTCATGCCATGCTTGCGCAACAGTCCGTCTTGGGCGAACACATTGTCAATGATTGCCTGTTCGGTTTTGGCATCTAAGCCGCCGAGGACATCATCCAGGATCAAAAGAGGTTTGCGCGAGTAGACTGCTCGTGCCAAGCTTAGTCTCTGCTTCTGACCACCACTCAGGCTAAGTCCATTACTGCCAATGACAGTTTGATCGCCTTGTGGCATATCGCGCAGATCCTGCTGTAATAAGCATGCATCTAGCACTGTTTGGAACCATGTTTCATCACAATCAGTTTCACCCTGTATGAGTTCGCGTATACTCGCGTTGATCAACCACGGCTCTTGAGCACAGTAACTTGTTTCAACAGAAGTGCGACGGCGCAAAGAGCCGTTGAGCATAGATAACTCCCCGAGCATTGCCAGAAGCAGCATGCTCTTGCCGCAGCCAATCGGTCCGGTCAGTATAGTCCACGTATTCTCCATGAGAGAAATGTTAATGTCTCGAAGAATAGGTTCGGAGCCAGGAGATATACTGAAATGAGCGTTTCTAATGGAGAGCAGAGATCCTTGACTCAATGTTATCGGCACGTTTTGAAGTTCCGTGTGATCTTTTGGATTTTCCTCAGACGAATCTTCTGGATCTTTGACATCTGAGGCGTCTTGAGCACCATCGCAACTATGGATGTATCCTTGAATTCGTTGAAAGCAGCCGATAGCTGCCGCAATTTGTGGAGCCGCTTTGGCTACATCATGAATGGGGTTCGCCAGAAGTGACACCAGCGAGAGTGCCGTGAATGTCAGAGATGCATTCAGATTGACTCCTTCTTTCGCGCGCATCATGAAGACGTAGGTGATCAGCGTTATAAAAGGGATCAATACATGTGCCATGGCGGCGATCGTCGTAGATGCAGCGAGAACGACTCGAAATGTGGATGAGACTTTGAGCTCGTTAACTCGCAGCTGCTGAAGAGTCTTTGAGATGCACTCGGTAAGACCAGTCATTTTTATGCCTTTCATACTGGAGAGGGCAGATGCAGTGGTTGCCACTCGTACTTCAATCGACTGCAGCCAGGTCTTCTGCGCTGCTGAGGATACGCTTCGCATGGCAACAGACACAAAAACGAACACTGTCCCCAGTTAGTCATGTCTGAGTTCCATTGTAGAATAGTTTCGGTTCGTTATGTTTAGACACATTGGCACAGAGAATGGGCAACTTACGTAGTGACACGATAACAGGAGCAAGAAAAGCGAGCTGGATCTGATCATAGAGCAGATAGACTGCAATAGCAATCTCCACCGGACCTGCCCACAGACAGTCGAAGAGCTCAAAGCCCGATGCGATACGCTCAATATCCGTGCTCATAAGAGTCAAAGCTGCCGATTCGGTCGCAGCTTTCGTGTTTAGGCCCAAGGTTGCGTCGTAAATCAGTCCGACAACAGCTCCACGTATCATCGTGATCAGACGATAGGTGTTGTGGCGGAACATCCCGGTTGTGAGAGCTATTCCGAGATAAATCAGTGCCGTCGCTCCAATCAAGGAGCGTCCCGTATCTATCTTTTGTTGGCTATCCGGTTCCAGCAGTAACGACACAGCTCGCCGAATGAGAAGCGGCTGGCAAAATTTGAAGCCTATCAAGCCGAAACGGAAGAACACGATTGTTATCAGCTGCAACCAGAAGCATCTGAGCAGCGACCAGAGGAGTGCATTAGGTGAGGCTTTGGAGCGGTGATGCCAAGTATCATGCACCTGGGACTTGACGTAACCGTAAGTCAACTTCTCGTCCAGTTCATAGAGGTGGCCCAAGTCGAGACGAGTGGCAGAGCCCTTGATCAGCAACGAATTGATCCACCAAAAGACGCTTCGACTTAGGACTCCGCTCAATGCTTCAGGGGGGTAATCAGAATAAGGGCTTTTCAAGCTCCCTCGCTTCCCCATCATCTCCGCGCCCAATATTATCATTTTGAGGCAAAGCCCAGCAGAGAAAACGGCGTCCACTACTTCGCTGTCATTCCTGAGCCACAGTGTCCGGGCCTGAACCACATCAAAAAGAATGGAAATGATCAGATAGATACTCAGGACTGCCGACGGCCGCACTGATCTGCTGTGTTCTAGATATGATTGGGCTGTAAGGAACAGTCCAACAACCAAGGATAAGATGGATGCGGGCAACGATGCCCGTGTCGGCCAGTAAGAAGGTGAAGACCATAGTATCACGAGTGCCAATTGCAGTATGGCGAAGCAGACAATTGGAAGCTATCATACGAGAGTCAGACCACATCATTCAGACCAATGCTATGGTCCCGCAAGCGAGCAGTTCAGTGTGTTTATAGCGGCGCATATGGACATACCAATTTCGCAGGCCTCGGCCACCATTTCGCGTCAGCCTTAATTTTGACATGTTGCCGTAGAAGGTAGAAGATACGGCCCGATGAAACCACAATAAAAATGGCGGATGGAGTGGCAGAGAATATTATCTGCTCAAAGAGGAGTGTAAAGTCGAACCTACCCGAACACGAGTCCACCGCAGGCCCAAAAGCATTGTCTGCCTTCACAGCGCATGATGCCATTATTCCTGCTTCGAGCCTCGAAAACCTGGATCTTGGAGTTGAATGTCGACACCAGATGGCAGGGCAGGTTGTCGATCGGCTGCCACAAGGCAATGGAAGCCGAGAATTGTTGAGAAGGCTTGTTCGGGAGCGAACAACCGATGCCATGTGATTCAATGTTGGTTGCCAGGATTCTCCACAACCGCCCCGTCCCCGATCGAAATTGGGGTTGAAGTTTTTACGTGAGCGTTCACGTCAGCCACGCTAATCTTTTCCGTCTTCGCATAACGCTAATGGCTTCCCTGGACGAGCAAACCCGCGCGGTTCCCTCTTGGCACAACCTAGGTTTTCTTGGCACAAGGGGATCCTCGCTCGCCGTTGGTTCAGGCCGGGGAGTGCTGGAGGGCTGGGAGTCTGTCGGACCGAGGAAGAACTGAAAGCCCTTGAAAGCCGGGGATGAGACACTTACGGGGAGGTCGGCCGGGCCAATAATGGCCTTGTGGGGGAGCCTTACGACAAGGCGTTACGATGATAATTGACGGATTAAGCATTAAGCATGCATTGAAGCCTGTGGAGAAGCCGGGGTCGGCTGCTGTGGCCCGGCAGATGGAGACACCTTGGGCGAATCGTAACGCAAGCTTTTGCATGGCAGCCATGGGGCGCACACGAGGCCACTCACCGAGCTGAACGAGGACAAACCTCCGGTGTGGATACGACAAGCAGAGCTGCGACGACGTTGGCAGACCGCTTGCTGCGATTATGATCCTGCCGAATTCTCTCACAAACCTAGAAGACTACCCTACACGATACCCTCACAAATAAAATAAAAAATTACATTCCTGTGATAAACACTTAGTGCTGCTATGAGCGCAATGAATCTCCTCTAGCAAAAGGGGTTCAACTTTCTCGATGGTTGCTTCGTTCCTCACACGAGCAGGTACCATGTCGCCACAAACCTTTCAGAGATTGACACAATTCAAAATTCTGAGCAATCAATGTGATGCAATGTTCTTCAAGATATCCAGGGATATGGCATCATGGTATTCAAGTTAGCTCTGGTCCTATTGTGGAGGCTTGTGGATCTAGGCTGAAGACACGAAATGAACCATCTGGGATGATGGACCATGTGATCCAGTGTTTGCAAGTGCTTCCCCACAGCCTGCATCCGGCTTAGCAACAAGATCGAACCGATCAACACGCAATGCGAGCTTGTACGGTGGAAGAGAAGTCGGGTCAACGTGCCACCGAGCTTTTCCTAGCCAACACTCTAATGTGCCTCCGCGCACGCATCAACGTGGCTGCACTACGTGATACCTGAACTTCCGGCCTTTGCGTTCATTTCAGCCTTGAGTCTCTCTCAAGGTCTTTTCATTCATATTCCAACCGCAGAAGAGACGCAGCAAAATGTACAAACTTGATGCCATGTTCTGAAAATTGATGTACATTCTTATCCTGCCTGTGTATCTGAGGATTGCCCTTCTCTCGATATATTTCAAGAGTACAAAAGAAAAAGCTTTGAGCTAAAATGATTTAACTATAATTACAGGACAAGGTACGAGCCGGCGTGAAGAAAGTTACATGAACCGAATGTTCGCAAGACGAAAGTCCTTGTTGCTGAATATCCCTTTCAAAAACAATTAGACCTTCCTGTCGATGATCACACACTTTGAAGGCTTAACTTGTAGTTACGAGATGGTTGTTCATCTTTGAATACGTCATACCATTTCCCATCATTTAAAGGCAGTCTGACGCGGTGAATCTTCTGCAACAGTCTCCCACGGCGATGCTCTCCAACATCATGTCGCATACGAGAATATCGTAATGAAGGCCTCCAGTATACTTTCAAAAAGATGGCTTGTACCGCTCACATTCTCACAAAATTCGGTACGTCCAAACACATAAGGCGAGCAGGTTGTTTAGTGACGGGTATGGCTTGAACGTTCTGCAGCCTAGTACTGTTATGTTATTATACATATTCTCCTCAACTGTTATGGCACAATGCTCATATTCGTAACGGACCCCTCCCCAATAAGCTCCGTCAGGATGCTTAGGAATCCAAGTTTGTTACAGACTTCATCCAAATGCGACGTGCCACCGGAGCACTATTGCTTTCCAGACCAGTCCATGCAAAGACCTTGACGCCGGATTTTTCAAGACATAGTCTTCAAACCTTTCCTCTGTGTAGAAGGTTCTAACTTGTTCCGGGGAGGGATGTCCTGTAGCTTCTGTGTTGACGTAGCCGACCGTAATTAAAAGATGCACGAACCACAGCCGCAAGCCCAGGGACTGCCCGCCGGAAGCTTTGTGCTCTTCTTTGCGCCTGGTGTAGGATTTCGCAAGCGTCTTCAAAGTAACTGGCCCGCCTGCTGCATCGTCGATCATGGCCTCGAGCACTAGGAGGGTCAAGGGTCAGGAAAAATGGTGTTGTTTCATCGGCGTCAAGAAATGGAGTGCTGAGCTTACTGCGAGGCTGCATTGTATAGTTGTCGCCTTGCCTAAAATCAAGGCGGGTCATGGAGCGGTCATGCTCGATGACTCCATGCTTGCGCAAATCGACGAGGTCAAAAGTGCCATCTTCGTGGAGCAGAGGCTTGACGCTGCTGGCAAGCGCATGCGCAATCGTTCCCGTCATATGCAGGGCTTCCATCAACGCCGCCTCGAGTCTAGGCAGCGTGATATTCTTGCCATCGCGTGGTCTTTGGATAGAGGTATGAGCTTTAAAATGGTATACCCTGTTATTTGGAGATTGGACAATCTTACAGGTAACCCTGATTGGCAAGGGCGTTCAGGCCGGGGCATGGAGGCCGGTCGGCAATATTGAGTCTGACATAAGAGTGATCTTCAGTGCGGATTTTCTCTGCCTCTTTATCTCTTTGATTGGTGCGAAAGCTAAAGATTGCTTCCAAAATATCAAAGAAGCCAAGATACATGATGTGTGCTTGGAGAATTGGAAATCTTGGTGTTTCCAAAAGAGTCTGTAATTTTGGAGGAGCACGACAACGGCTCAGCTGTTCTGCATTTATATGATCCAGCCCTCCAGCTCCTCGGCTCCCCGGCTCCCTCTTGTTAGCCCCAGACTTCCGTCAGCCTTCTAATCACTTGTGACTGAAACTAGGGCCACAGCTGTCTGGAGGCTTGACCTAAATATCAGCTCCGGGCGCCAGGTAAGGCGTTGGATTGGCCAGCCTTCTTTCATTGGTGTTGTTGATCCCGCCCAACCGGTAATGGTGAGCACAAGGTCTCATCACATCCCAAAACGGACATATGCGAAGGGTCCGTGGGCCAGCAACGCTTTACTGCCTCAGCCCCGAATCAGGCTGTGGTAAGCTGATGATACCCTCCCAAATCCTGTTATCGGTCCGCGTGAGCAAATTGCGACATGGGTGTCCAGTCAGCCCTTCGGTACGAAATGCAACATTCTGATATACGTTGAATCACATGCCCAGTTTCAGATAGCGCGCGTCGTTATAAACCTGGCTGACAGGTGTCTTTCCTGCCAATTTAGTGCTTAAAAACAGAGCATAGAGCCGCCGCAGCCAGTACTATTTCAAATAAATCGTCATTTTCATTCATTTCCCCTAGGAGTTTTTAATCCGCCATCATGAGCAAGGACGGGAAGTCCAATTTTCAACCCTCGTTTCCCGAGAGGATCGCAATATCTACCTTTGGATTCGTCAACAAATACGTGCCATGGTTCAAGCTCCCAACTTTGATCGGCGCTCTCAACCTGGCAATTCTCAGGATTGAGCTCCGTGGTCAGAACCTCCACGATGGCTACTCGTCGACTGCTGCGCAAGGAACTCCACATGATGAGCCCCTTACGGATGAGCGTTACTTGGCAGCACGACATTCAGATGGCAAATTTAATTCGCTGCAACTGCCACGAATGGGGTGCACTGGTCTTCGCTTGGGTCGTAACTTTCCACGAGAGCACTGTCCAAAACCGAGTGAAGAAGAATTATGGAATCCGAGCCCTAGAACAATTAGTGAGCGCTTCATGGCACGCAAGCCTGGTGGATTCATCCCAGCGACGACACTAAACCTCCTCGCTGCGGCTTGGATTCAGTTTCAAACCCATGACTGGTTTAATCATGAGCTGGTAAGCCTCCGAACAAATTGTTTTCCGCCGAGTTTCTGGGAGACGGTCGCCCGATGACTGACTAAACTGATTGCAGGATGACAAGAACTTTGACGTCCCTTTGCCCCCGAACGACGAATGGCACGGCGAGATGACACTACCCCAAACCAAGCCAGATGCAACACTAGATCCATCAGATATCAAATGCCCTGGATACAAGAACATGAACACAGCTTGGTGGGATGGCTCGCAGATTTATGGCAGCACTGAAGCAGTCACAGCCAAGTTGCGGACACAAGATCCAGACGGCAAACTACAGCTTTCTCAAGATGGAAAAGCTGCATTTCTACCTCGCGATGTCAATGGCACACCTTTGACTGGCTTCAATGACAATTGGTGGATTGGCATTGAGCTTCTCCACACGCTTTTCGCTCTTGAGCACAACGCAATTTGTGACATGTTTCGAAAGGCGTATCCTGACTGGACAGGGTGAGCGTCACAGGAGATTCGAGTCTTAGAATGCACGCTAATACAATAGGTGTTTAGTGACCAGATATTTGACAAGGCGCGATTGGTTAACTCGGCGCTAATGGCTAAGATACACACCGTTGAGTGGACGCCCGCCATCCTGGCGCACCCTATCTTACAAGTTAGCATGAACGCGAACTGGTGGGGTTTGGTAGGAGAGGGCCTTACTAAAGCCTTTGGACGAATCTCAAAGACTAGTGAAATCATTTCTGGTATCCCTGGGTCTGGTGTCGACCATGACGGTATCCCATACAGCTTGACAGAAGAGTTTGTGTCAGTCTACAGGATGCACTCTCTGATTCCTGGTAAGAGAATGCTGCTCTGGTTTATGAATTACCGCGCTGACTTATTCTAGACAACATTGCATTCTTTAAAGCAAACAACGGCGCGCATAAAGTCACAACGCCTGTAGTAGACCTCACTTTTGAAGGTGCACGGAAGCCCTTCAAGGAAGGCCTGTCGTTTGCAGATGTCTTCTACTCGTTCGGCATAAACTACCCAGGGGCCATCACTAACAACAACTACCCCGATTTCCTGCGGGACTTGAAGACGCCAGACGGCCTCCACCGCGATTTGGGCACGGTCGACATTCTTCGAGATCGTGAGCGCGGAGTTCCGCGATATTGCGAGTTCAGGCGACTGCTTCGAATGAAGGTACCCAAGACATTTGAGGAGCTCACAGGGGGCAACAAAGAACTGGCTGCCGAACTTTCCGAAGTGTACGGTGGGAAGATCGAACTTGTCGACGCGCTCGTCGGCTCACACAGCGAGCCTGTCATTCCAGGTTTTGGCTTTAGCGAGACTGCCTTCCGTGTCTTCATCGTTATGGCCTCGCGACGATTGAAGAGCGATCGGTTCATTGCCGGTCAATGGAACACAGAGACGTACACCAAGGAAGGCTTCCGTTGGGTGCAGCACACGACCATGAAAGATGTCTTGATTAGACACTTTCCTGAGCTGAAGAATACTTTGAAAGATAGCAAGAACGCATTTGCACCTTGGGCCAAGTTCAGCGAGTCAACAAAGTACGATGGCATTGAGACCACGGTGCCCAAGAAATCTTAGGCTGGGTATATTCATCGCATTTTATCCAAGTCAGATGTGGCTCCGAAGAGGTCTCTTTGAGTCTATTCTCACTCTATTCATGCCTAAGTTAAGCTCGAGCTGATGCCGATCCAACATATTCGCAGGCTTGTGGGAGCAAACATTTCTATAGCTATATAATGCTGAAGCATATACCCCAGGATATTAATAGTACGGAAGATCTGCTTGAACAGCTTTATAGATTATTCTTATTTTTAATCGTCGCCCTTAACGAGCAATAGATATGATAGTGGTATTGCTCTGACAATGTCAGATATGCACCTACGTGTGTTGTGCTGGCCTTTTACAATACCGACACAATTGCCACTACCTCATGACCTGCACGTCGCGCTAGAGGATATTTTAGTGAGAAGTATCGAGCCAAGCAACTACCATAGCACTATAGTTTTAACCTTGTCAAGGCTTTGCGATGTCTTGGTAGCCTCGTTGAATAGGACAGAGACATTAGGCACAAGATGGCCCTCGCCAAGCCTCCCAACCTGTCACTCCCTAATCAAAACTGTAAGTTCCCTTTTGATCAACTTCAGCTATAGGAGTTTAGTTTCCTAGATTCAGCTAGTCGTTGTCACTTTAGAGCGGGGCGCTGCTTGGGGAGGCTGAGAAGAGGGACTAGATATGGTGGCCTTGCCAGGGCAGTTGGGCTAATACTCTCCATGCTTCTATATCACCTTTGAACGTGAAGGTCAAGTTTGGTGATACATCAATCACAACAAACAGATACCATTATTCCAAAGGTGTTTGGCGTCATTTCACCGCGTTGCGAATAGGTTACCCAATGTGTGCAGCTCAATTAACCAGGCATCTCCACCCTAATGCAGGGATGCTTCCCCGCAGCAAGGACCGAGGCTCGGTCGATAGTGCGGAGTGATTGCATTTCTCCAGTGGAGGCAGTGGCACATGCCCGCAATAAAAAGAGAACGCAGCACATTGAATTGGCTTCGAGTGGATCTATGTAGAGCCCGTGACAGAACCACACTTTGCCTAGAACATGCAGATATGCTTGGTCAACAATGAGCGAGTACTTTGAGTCCATGTCCAAGTTGGCGCTGAGCCATGTCAGCCAGCGACCGTTCAGCTACAGCTTACTACTCAGCACACTTGGGCTAGGATACAGTCTTTCGTGGGTCAACAAATATTTAAGCGACGAGGCCCTGAACCATGGCACCATTTCCGACTTCAATTGGGATGAGGAGATCGTTCTCGTTACCGGAGGTGCAGGCGGCATTGGCGGCGAGGTCGTGCAGAAGATGGCGAAATCAGGGACCACAGTCATCGTACTAGATGTCATGGATTTGACCTATACCCCAAGTAATTGTTTCATGTCTCCCAGAGGCCTTTCACAGTCACTGACCAACAAAGGTTCTAATGTCCATTTCTATAAATGTGACATCACAGACCACGCAGCCCTCAAATCAGTGGCAGAGAGGATTCGAATGTGGGTACCGTTCGACAGCTGGACGTAGTCTATGCCTGTTCAATTGTTAACAATGTAAAGTGAGGTCGGTGAACCCTCGATTGTGGTTGCAAATGCAGGCATATGTCGAGGAAAAGCACTTCTGGACGCCTCCGAACGGGATGTGGAACTGTGAGTACAACCGCTCATGGCGAGAGAGCACGACCTTGTGCTAATGCCTCGGCCTCAGAACTATCGGCGTCAACACATTAGGCCTCCTTTGGACAGTGAAGACATTTCTTCCATCTCTGGTCAAAAATAATCACGGCCATCTGCTTATCGTCGCCTCGGTTACCGGCTACGTGGGCTCGGCCAGTGCTGTTGACTACTGTGCTAGCAAGGCTGCTGCCATTTCCATATACGAGGGACTACACACGGAGATCAAGCACATCTACAAGTCGCCAGCAGTGCGCATCTCTTGTATTTCACCCAGTTTCGTGCGGACAAATATGTTCAGAGGGATTAAGCGCATACCTGGCGTGATCGGGTCTGGAATGACTTCTTCATTCGTGGCTGAGCAAATAACCGGAATACTGTACAGTGGCAAAGCCCAAAACGTCATTTTATCCAGATGGGCACTGCCACCAGGAATCCTACGAGTTGTTCCTGAATGGATGAGAGTGAAAGTGCAGGACAAATCTGCCACTGCCCTCACTGGGCTTGACCCTCACAACCCCATGGCTGCAAAACTTTGAGATTTATAGCGGGAGATCATTCTGGAGGAGCTCTCATTAAACAGACTGTCTTATTTTATTTAATGCATAATGAGGACGAGTGCGCCCCTTTAACGCATCAGTTGATGCTCTCACTTGTCCTACTCTTCTTGAAGAGATATCCTTGGCTACAAAAGGCAGGCGGCTGCGTCCAATACTGTCCCCTGCTCACTCAAGGAAATAGGTGAGTAAGCCTGTCTCGTCGCAGTCCGTGCCATATCACTACTAGTCTACCCCTCACCTGCATCCCAGTCGCCTACCTAGTTCGGGGTGATCTTGTTCTCGTGAAGCTTAAGTGCGTCCCACGTCTGGTTCTCCCATATCATCTGTGGACCCTCGTGAACACCGGTGAACGCCGAAGCAATGTCTGGCCTCGAGGCACTCAGCATGGCCTGTAATATTATGCAGGTCATCGGTGCCGCGATTGAGACTGCCACCGTCTGTCGCGCAATCTACAATGGCGATCCGACTGCTAACAGCACTCTGAACGATAATGCTTTCTCGATGAAATCTGCTGCCAGCCAACTTTCCGAACACTGCCTTTCGTTAAACCCAGATTCTCACGAAGAAAAGGAGTTGGCCGATCTAGCAACCAAGTGCCGTGGTGCCTCACAGCAGCTTCTTGCCGAAGTAGAGTCTATTACCTCTTCTCGGGCAAGAAATAGTCTTTCCAGAGCCGTCTATGCGGGGCTGAAAGCTCGCATGCGGAAGAGAAAGGTAGAGGATCTTGAGAAGCGCCTGTTGGGTTACAAAGAAGCAATGGAGATGCAGATCCTCGTCCGCTTGTAGTGAGTCTGCAATGGTGCAGGATAGTAGCCAAACCGTATCCTAACATTAGCCTACAGCGAGCGCAGCGACAGGGCGCAACTGCAACAACGTGAAGTCGTCAAGTTATTATCGGGGGACCTTCAGTACTTCCTCAAGAGACTGGCTGAGGGACATACGAAGATGCAAGATCTCTTGAGAAGCAACGACCGTGTGATCAAACAAACCCAGAAAACTGAAGTAGCAGTCAAGACACATGTGACGACGGAATTGCGAAATATCCAGATGGCAGCCGCCGCCGAGGTCCAAGACCAACGATTTCTCCACGGCTTGAAGTTTCCCGAAATGAACAAGCGGCTGAATGACATAACACCTGCAGATGAGACTACCTTCACTCGTATCTTCCGGTCTTACGACACGGTGGCTAATCGTCGCATGGCCTCGGGGCTAGAGTTGATTAGCGCACAAGATGATGCTGCAGCTTCTCAACCGCATGAAAATCATCTTGATTCGGCTTCTGTTTCATCCTCCATCGGTCTAGTCCCAGATACAAGGGAGATTGATATGGTCTGGCAGACATTCGTTGAATGGCTTCGATCAGACGAACCTTTCTTTTGGATTCAGGGGAAACCTGGCTCGGGGAAAAGCACTCTCATCAAGTTCCTCATCAACCATGAATCTACACAGGCATTACTAGATCAATGGAAACCTGGAACTATGATAATGTCACATTTCTTCTGGAAGGTTGGATCTGGAATGCAGAATAACTTGAAAGGATTATTCTGCTCCTTGATCTATCAAACACTTCAGGATATTACGAAGAAACATATAATCGACCATATTCTAAGAACTTTCAGTGCTACTTCAAGGAAGAGTTCAATCCACGATTGGTCACTAGAAGATCTTCGAATGGTCATGATTTCTATACTTGGCCAGTATACAGATCCGATATGTATCTTCATCGATGGCCTTGATGAGGTATGCCATCAGGATGGGCCTTCTAAATTGTTGGACATTATTCAAGTGTTCAAGAACTATGACAACATTAAGCTCTGTGTGGCATGCCGTGGAGAGTGGTTATTCCGCGAGCGGTTCAAAGGCATGCCTACAATTAAACTGGAAGACCTTACTGAACCGGATATGCGAGCTTTTGTGCATAAAGAGCTACTTCCCTTCCTCGAAGCAGGGGCCATATCTTCTAATTTTGAACATGCGCTGGTTCGTAAATTTGTTCACAAGGCTCAAGGTGTTTTTCTCTGGCTTTCTCTCGCCTTACGGAGTGTTAAGGGGGGTATAGAGAAGGACGACCGCGAAGAAGAGATCTCATCAAGACTAGAACAACTCCCCGGCGAACTCGAAGACCTTTACACGGACATGTGGACGCGTCTAAACCGAGACGACACAATATATAGGCAAAGAGCCGCACACTATCTGAAACTGGCAATCGCACGTCAGGGTCGCGGTGTGTTGGCGGTCGAATCGGCATTCATTTTAATGTCTGCTGGTGAACCCACAATCCAGAAACTCTTGCTGGATCTAGATGCAGAGCTTGACGTCATTGAGATTGAGCACCGTTGCCGTAGAGCTCAGACTGAGATCTCCACTCGATGTGTTGGCTTGCTTGAATTCATGAGGGACGATATTCCATATGCCACAGGTCCGGATAGGCTTGCATTTGCGCTCGATGAGACAGTAGAATTCACGCATCGTACAGTTCTCGACTTTTTAACGGATTCGGAAGCTGGGCAGCGTATATTAAGCTTTGATCAGTCAACGAGCTCAAGCATAGAGATGCAACTCACAAGAGGTATTCTTTGCAGCGCTCGCGTACTCCTAAGCAGACATAAAGGGGACATTGCATCAAGAAATTTCCCGTGGGCACCCGTGGAACTACTTCAAAGACTGGCTTCACTACCCAACAACCAGAGTGAGAATGATACACAAGAGTTCTGGGAACTGCTATCTTTGATTGAGAGATTTTACGACAAGAGGATACTGGCTTATGACGATCGGCCGCTATGGTATCCCTCTCCAGTGTTCCTTGCACTTATAGCTAGGGTGTCTGCAACAAACGATATCTTGGAGGAATTTGTGGTTAAGTCTGTAAGGAAGGCCGGTCGATCGTTAGCCACCGAGGTTTTACGAGATATGTGGTTTGAGTCAGAGTTTGCACCTTGCTGTATACCATCTAGTCGTCTTGTGCAGAAATTGATGGAGTTGGGTGCTGACATCCACTCGGTGGATGTCTGTCTATCAGAGTCGACCGGCCGTGACATCAGCTTTCTTGCACAAGGCAGCGCTTTAAGCAGGTTTCTGCTCTGGGCCTGGAATACGATCTTATTGATCATGAGTAACCGCGTCGACAAAAAAAGGCTGGATTCTGACTGGACTGATGCTTTAGTTCTTACGGTTGCAGCTTTGATCAGAAGTGATTCGGGTCTGGGCACGCGGACGGTATGGGTCTATGAGACACTTCATGGAGAGCCCATCAGCATTGGACAGCTTAACACAGTAACACATGCTGAAAAGGATATTATCATTATCGAGTTGGACCATGCTTTTCTACTCAGATTTATTCTCTTGTGGCTCATGGATCTGGGCCTTGATCAACAACCACTACTCCAAAGTCTTTGCGACTACATTAAAGACCCTTTCGCATCGATACGTTACATTTGGCTCCAGTCTGAGAAAACTGCATATATCCCAATCTCTCAGGAGGCATCTGTACAATATGTGATTCCTCACATATTTCACAAAGATGGTAAGGGCTCTTATAATGATCATTATGAATGGAAGACCGGGCTAGGGGGTCTGGTAGAGAAATCGGGCGACTTTGAGAGACTTCGCATGGACTCGTTGATTGAAGTTCTGGCCAAAGATGGGATCGGTTTATGTTTACTCAAGGATACCAAGTTTCGTCTAAAAGATTGATAGCACAATCCAGCATTCTACAGAGAAAGTTGACTGGGGGTGAAGGAGAGGTGAGAGCCAATCTCTGCATTGTTTCCAGTCACCCTAATTATTCAAGCCATAGCTAAGGCATGCATCCATATTGTCATCGTTATGTATCATGATTGTCACGCTGCCTCAAGCAATCTCATCATAGAGCGCAGGCGGCTTTACTAAGGGCAAAGCGGTGACCACTCAGCCACAAGAATGAAGGAGGATACGCTCAACGGGAAGTTTTCGATAGAATTCTCTTCATCATGCCGCACTTAACTCATAATCCTACATAACTCCATTACTTTAGCTAAGTGTACTTTTTCACTCACAGCAATAAGCTCTGATACTTGCCGTAAATTGGTCTATAATCGCTACGATACGTTGAATATCAAGGACGGTAACCCGCGATCCGTAAATTTATCGAATATCTTCAAACTTCCGTGATCCAGCCATCTCAGTCAAGGCTATTAGGAGAGTCTTGGTTTATTCAGCGAGATCCAAATCAGAGCCGCGAGCCCAACCGCATTCGTGTTACTAAATAACGAGAGCAGCGGCAGAATGGGATCACGTGCACTGTTATTGTCTCATTTCTTTATCAGATCTACCTATCGCAATGCACTGCACGATTTGTAATATCTCAAATTATTGGATGAAAACAGCAGCATTCAGGCTCTTATTGCCTAGGACCGCTTGAATCTTATCATTGGGATATAGGTCTATCCTTGGAGACACTTCTTGTAAGTGTCAAAATCTCGTACAGCCCACACATATGCAATTTTACCCTCATCTAGCGTGTAGAACGCGTGCTCGGGAAATTGGACAGACCTTCCTGTCGGCGGTGTTCCTCCCCATACTCCAACTGGTTTCCCACTCAACTCGATCCTGGAAGCAATCTGCTGCGTCACCTCGTCTACTATGAGGTCCACAAGCCTAAGATGCATACCCTCAACTTGTATGAAGCTGTCCTCGATGAAGAACCGAAACGCATCTAACGTTGAGACCTGAAGGTTATGCGTTACGACAGGTTGACAGAATCTGTGAAGGTTCTCAACCGTCGTTTGTGTATTGATGGCATTGAGATAACCCCGATACATTGCTTTCATATCGAAGTTTGGCGGAGGTTGTCCCAACTTCAAACTCGGTGTGCGTGGGGCCTCGACAGTGTTGGCCCGGAGAGTGTCCACATCAACTAGAGTTTCCGTACGGATGATTTGTAGACTGGCATTGAACCAGTTAAGTGTGTAGGATGCCCACTCAATGGCCTTTCCGGTAACTGAGGCACCAAGGTAGGGCTGTTTGAGGGTTGCATGATGAATGAGTCGGACTGCTGTCGCGCCTGCAGACACATCCACGATGAGCAAGTCAAGCTCTATTTTGTCCACGGCAGAAGCCTCGAGATCGCCAATAATCTGTTGAGTGTATTTCTTTTTGCCCTGCTCTTCCCCATCATGCCTGACGGTTTCCGCAACAGTCAATGAGAGGGCGCCAATGTCTTGATCATGAAGAGCCTTGACCCAATCGTGGGAGACTTTCACATACTCGTCCCGAGAAGACATCCTTTCAATTCAATAGAAGAGAAGAAGCAAAGAGTCCTTCTGAAGGATATCGATTTTCTCCATTTGACACGACCCAGCAAAACAAAAAGTGGTTTTGTAGTGTCCAAGCGAGCGCTACAACACACCTGAAATGGAAATAACTCAATCCTTCGACTAGCTTGAATTTGGCGAATTCGCCGATGTAAGCGATCCAGTCCCCGCACTGGCACGCCAATGGGCTGCACTACCTTCTGCCAAGGTGCTCTCTTGCATTAGCAGATTGTATTCATCCTAGAGACATACCATGGCCACTTCCTCGGGCCAGCAAATACATGCGAATTCGCCGCAAGGCTATTGTCGTCAATGCTCGTCACAGAAGCCAAAGTGGCTTTATACAGTGAAGATAGTGTACCAGTTGACTACTTTCAAGGGAGCCATGCTCATAATCTAGTGCCTCGTGCCTGGCGGAAGCTCATCATTTGTACAGGCCTTAGATTGGCGCAAATGTGATATTATTCACAATGAACTCCTTATAATTGATTGCAGATAGTTCTTTTGACAACTCGCATACGGCGCATACTTGAATATTAACCTATCCGTAATAGAGGCGCAGGTAGTTGTGATGCAGGAATCAACTGCCCGAGTCTGTCGATCGAACCCTTAGAGACGATATTGATGTAGAACCCGAAGTAGCACTTGCATAATTCAGACTTCCGCCTTGGTTCATGGGGGAAAGCATCGCTTCTCTGTCTGATCTGCTAAAGCCGCGCTGGCGTAATCCATCGTGGGCACGACGGCCAAACTCGTCATTTGCAGCAGGGTCTGCTCCACATGCTATGAGCTCCGCAACAATCTGTCTTTTATGATTCTTGTTTCCCTCATTGTAGCAGACGGCAATGAGAGAAGTCTCACCGCTACGATTAGGAGCATTTGGGTCGGCGCCACGTTCCAGTAAGACCTTGACCATTGGATAATTGTTCCTTGCGCAAGCATCTAGAAGTGCAGTATTCCCAAGACTGTTCCTAGCATCGATTGTAATGGCTGAGGAGATAGAGTGTCTTTGAGATTCTCCTTGGTCAGAGGTTGCGGAGCTTTGTCGTCGTGTATAAAGCTTGTCGAGGAGAATTTGCATGATCCTGGAGTCCTTGCAGCAATGGAGAACGGTGTCGGAGAAATCCACTTCTGGTTTTCGAATTTCCAGACTTGCACCCTCTTGTAGCAAGATTGTGACAGCTCCGATATTCGAACGGTCTACTGCTGTAAATAGGGGCGTAAGTCCATTCGACCCTTGAGCGTTGAGCGCTTCAGAGTCTTGACAGAGTTGTCTCAGAACATCCGAGCTTACTTCTTGATCGCAGATGGCTCTATGCAACGGAGAATCTCCACGTTGATCCCGAACTCCAATGAACGAGGGTAATTGGTCAACGGTATCCACAAAGAATGCCTTTCTTCGACACCAGTTTAGTGCTGCCTGAAAGCTCGGGGGATCGGACCACGGATCAATGCCTGTAATATCTGCAATTATCCGTCTGAAAGCCGTGAGATGTGTCAATCTCATGCTCGCTTCATATGCTTTGCAGATTTTTCTGGAAAGTCTCAAGATGGTGGTCTCATCGTGATCGTTGATACTCAAATTGTCTCGTAACAAGGCTGCCCTTAAGTACCGAATAGCCCTGTCCCAATCCGAAAGATCATAGTATATATTACCTAGCTCCTCGCGAGCTACCTTCAGATCGAAGTTCGCGGGTTGTTGGGAGGCAGCAAGCTTGTCGATATCCGATGCAAGTCTTCCGAGTATTAACTGCCCACTCTCCCTACTATGACGGTTTAGACAACTGAGTAAGAGAGTCACATGTTCGCATTCTAGACGAAATTGCTCTAAAGACGGTGACGTCCTGCCATTCGACCCACTGAGGCGCCTTTGTATGTCGACAGCCTCTTGACCAAACTCAGCCGCTGCATCAGGAAATTGCTGCTCGTTAGCGTATCTCATGAGAGAAAGCGCCGCCGAGTATTGATATCCTAATTCAACTGGGTGAATTTCCTCTCGCTGTCCCTCGATAGGTGTTCCAGATTCACCAGGAGAAGGGCTGTGGATTGTTTCGATTGGTGTGTTCCTGCCCGATGAAAGATTCCTCATTGCCACATTGTTGGCGATGCCAAACGCACACTGCCTAAGAACGTCGAGGGAATCTATCCGTCCTTCCCAGTCAGGAGCGGGTAGCAGACTTGTGTTGTTCGCCTGGTATTCTGTTTCGTCACCACTTAGACGATGCAAGAACTCGCGAAGCCTGTTTTGGAAGTTTTGGTCAAATGCCACTGGTGTCGCCTGTTCATACTGCCATCTACAAGGACATCAGTTGGATGAAGTAGCTGCGGGCTGTCTATGCTCACAGATTCGTCGTAGTCCAATGAAGGATTGTAATACTTCGCTTAATCCTCTCGATTGCCTCTCGGTTTATCTTCACTTCCAACTGTATTGCAGTTGCTGTCCTCGATCCAAGTAGCCTAAACCTTTTCGTCCGAGGTTTGGTTTCGTCTAAGGAGGGAAGATTGCTCTGGATGCTGATCAAGTCTCTGTTCATAGACAGGACAACCTGACATATCGCGTCATAGTAGAGCTGCTCCGTCTGCGATAATGCTGTGTTCTCTGCTCTCTGTTTTAGGTTTGTGCAGATTGTTTCCAAATTGGCATGGACTAGCTTGCAAATTCCGTGAAGGTGACGAGTTTCCTGCGGAGCATCTTTGATTTTCTCTACTATTTTGTAAACCGAATGAATTGTGTTTATGGTACCTGTTATGATCCCAATAGCATTGGCGATGATTTCCGCCATGATTCCATGGTACTAGCTGAACGACGACAAGAGCCTGGCGATTTTACTGTGAAAGTAGTGTGCTCGTAGTGCTTGGATCGACGAAACAAGAAACGCAAAAACCAGTGGACACACACCACACTGGCTATGACGTGGGCACACTATCATAATTGTAGCAGTGCGATCCGTGAGGCTGTACGACGGTGTGCGTTACATCCCCCGGCTTCCTGCAGCGCCTCTAGCCAATCCGCCTACGCGGCCTACCGTCATGGGGGAGCAATCGCCCAGTAAATCAGGGAACAGAACGCCTTCTTTCATGCACGACGACCGTCAGCCTCGAGCTCAGAAATCCCTTACCTAACCGTTTTTGCTATCCCAGCCAAGCCAAGGAGAGGCACATGCTGCCTAACAGTGCGGAGAAATGCGGCTGGATTTGCGGTCTGGACTCTTCATGGCTGGGCGTTGTGCCCTGCGAATGAGGCGGTTCTCAGCACCCAAGGTCTGGTACGGGCCAATTGCCTGTCTCGTCTGTAGCTTTATAAATGGATACGCGAGGTCGCCACAGTAAACTTGCGATACTTGCACAGAGAAATGAACATGGTGAACTGTTTTAAGAGAAGTCATGAAATAATCGCAATCGGATTCCAGTACAATTACGCATCATGATCTCAAGCCTGTGGTTCGCCCCGCTCCAGCGCGCCTAACTTAGCACTGTCCTTTATCCCGTGGCTGACAAGGATATGATTTTGGTGTGTAGGACCAGAATGCCTTCGAGCCGCCACTGTAGCCTCGCGCGCTCGACACCCTCTTGGATGATTCTCTAGGCAGACATTTCGGTGAACTGTGCGGGGGATGGGGGAAGTTCTACACTTGGCCAAAGATTTTCCTCTTACCTCCTCCTTTGATCAATGTCAGACTCTGCCATTTCTTCGCAACAAGTAATGATTCATGCACGAGACTGATACCTTACGAGCAAATCATCAGATCCTCCCTTCGATTTCGTTCAAGGGAACGAGAGTCCAGATCGCCGGCAAATGCATTTCCGTGGAAAGTTGACAGACTTCACTGCCGCCCAGATTCGGGATCGAATTGGCCTCAACAGCCCCCTGCGTAAGCTCCCCTTTGCTATTAAGTCCTCGAAAACTGCTAAGGATGCCTTGTCTGAAGGAGACGTTTCGTCTGCAACGATTCGCAGCGACTTGGAGAGTATAATCACGTCCAAATCTGGCATCGATGCGGCGGATTGGGACAAAGCAATCTTCGTAGCTAAGGCTGGAAACCATCGAGTACCGCTGCGAAGTCGAGATGCATCCACGACGGGGCCATTCGAGCTCACAGACAAAGAGGCAGAGAGTCTCCGGGCAGAAAGAGAAAGTCTTTCGTCTCAAAAAGGTATCGCAGCAATAATCATCACCGTCGCATTGGCAGCCTTTCTCCAAGGCCATGTGCAATCTTCGATCAATGCAGGTAGTTTGTACGCGCATACTCTCGGTATAACAGCATCCCAGGACAGCTCCGAAGTTGGCACACGAAAGCAAGATTTCCAGTTGGGAGCAATGAATGCGAGTCCATTCTTCACGGCTGCCATTCTCGGGGCGCCACTCTCCTTACCCACGAACTACTACATCGGACGTAGAGGAGCTCTCCTCGTTTCTGCAGTTCTGATCATTGTCAGCTCTCTCGCATCGTCCTTTTCGAAGACCTGGGTTCAGCTCTTAGGTGTCAGAATCATCGGAGGTGTCGGTATGCAGGCCGCTTCGTTTATGCCAGGCAAAAGCTGACCTCACCAGGCATGGGGATTAAAGCTGTCAGTGCGCCCATATTGGCTTCAGAGACGAGCGCAGGCTACTGGAGGGGATCCATCATGCTGACTTGGCAATTGTGGTATGTAAAGTTATATTCGAGTTCCGTTATTGTTATTGACTTCTAGCACAGGGTGGCTTGTGGGATCATGCTGGGGTTTGTGGTGAACTTGACAATAGCAGCAATCACTGGAGCGCTGTCCACCTCTCTCGAAGAAGAGTCAACTCAACACCAGGAGTACCTCACCACTCAACTCATTCTTGGTGCACCAGCAGTACCAAGTATCCTTCTGTTTATGAGTGTTTACTTTTGCTATGAGAGCCCTCGTTTCTACATGAGAGAAGACTCGCCAAACTTTGATCCCAACCGAGCGCTGGCAATTCTACTAGCAATCAGAAGTACTAAAGTCGGTCCTTCCTGCATATTTTTTTCCATTAACGAAGGCTAACGGCAATCAGCTCCAAGCCATGCGCGACCTGATCTTGATACGCTGGTCAACGAGGAAATCGGGAGAGTCTTCACCAGAGCCAGAAAAGCTACAGCCGGGACTCACGTACGCTTCTCAATTACGGGTCGTTCTTCGCCTTTCCTGGCAACAATTCCGGACTCTATTTAGGACAAGGCGGTTAAGAAACGCTGTTTGGAGTACGTGCACTGTGGCTCTGTCTCAGCAACTCTGTGGTAGTAAGTGTTGGACCCTGTATTTCGCAAGCGCTCAGCTAAATGCTCCCTCAACCAGTCAATGTCTTTGCTTTTTACTCAAGTAAAACTCAAATTCCTAGCCAACTTCAACTTTTGATCTGACCCTTCTAGATACTGTTTTTGTTGACAACACGCACCCTGTGGGAGTCAAGCTGGCCATGTTGTACAGCTTTGGATACGGTAATTCCGCCCCAAAAGATAGCTCTTTAGGCCGATACTAACATGCGTACAATAGGAGCGGTGAATTTCTTTTTCGGTCTAGGTGCAATGAGGTCAGTTCAGGACCAATTGTTCCAGAGTGTTACCCGTGGCTCATTGTTTTGAAGAACCATCGACACTGCAGGGAGACGGACTTGGCTACTAGCCACGTTACCCCTTATGAGCCTGTTCCTTCTCGCCGCAGCAGTCTCACTACCCGAGCAGGTTGATATGTACAACAAAAGAACTATCGCGGGCGTGATTTTCATATTCTGTATGTGTTTTCAGATCTACCAGGTTACATTCACTGACCACATTTCAGTATTCACTGCGGCATATGCCCCAGGCCTAGGCCCTATCCCATTTACGCTGGCGTCGGAAAGGTAAGTAGGAATCCAATTTCGGCTGGACAGCTAGGATTGACAACAATCAGTTTTCCTCTTTCCCATCGAGAAGCAGCAAGTCTTCATCTTAGTCCCGCGTACTCCATCATGATACTGACCATAACAGGGTGCATCTGTGGCAATATCCGTCAACCTCTTCTTTGCTGGTGTGCTGACAATTGTTCTACCAGCCATGAGGACTGAGTTCATGACCCCCGGCTTGGTTGGGTTCTTCTCTGGTATGAACGTTGTGGCGTTTATTCTAGTCTTTCTATTAGTAGAAGAGACTAGAAGATTAAGTCTGGAGGAGCTGGACTTAGTTTACAAGCGACCCAAGGCGGAGTTCGTAAGCTTTCAACTACAAAAACGCCTTCCATACTTTGTCAAACGATATGTGTTTCTTCGGAAAAACGCAGAGGAACCTGCTGAGTACTAAAATTCTGATCTGAGGCGAATTTGAATGGGATGATGCTATCACAATCTCGGTATGGACCGAAGAGCTGATAGTGGCTAAGGCTGGAACAGAGCTCTCAAAACAAGGGTGCTGTTTGAACGAAACCATGAAGTTACAAAACCCGCGCATAGAACGCACTCAGTTAAAATAAACATTGTCCCTCATAAACCAGTGAAGACATTTTCAGGCGTTTCCAAAAAGACAACCAGTGCATTCATTCAGACTTCGTGACAACGATCTGGGTACCCAGTTATACGAGTGAGCTAATGTGAGAAGTGACACTGTCTCGTCAAATCTATGTGTTAAAGCCTAAGGCTTGGCTTTCCAAATGTAGACTGGTAGTTAGAGGCTTTATTGTGCACCCTGGTCCTTGGTTGTGCGGTGTAGTGTCTTTAGTGAGTAATTGATAACAGAATGAGTCATTGCACCATAATCGCCAAGTGGTTACAGACTGCGTCAAAAATCAGGTTCCATGAGCTGCTATATCAGACGGAATCTGAAGTGAATATGCTCCCTACAAGCCAAGGCTGAATAACTGTAAGAACTTGAAACAGATAAGGTGCTGCTCGGGAGTATTCCTTTTTCACCGCCCCTTTCTGCGTGTTCCAATAGCTCAAACTCATGAGAAATTCCCCATGATGGTCTCACCACGTTTCGCCACAAACACTAGTAGAACTTAATGGGCTGGCTTCTCATAGTCCAAAGTTACGTTGCTGGATGGGGACTAAAACCTAGAGGACGATGAAACTTGACCATCCACCTTATCGGGTAGTCACCAAAAACTCTCGCTTATGCTAGATTGACAATGAGCTAGCTCAAGTAGAGGGGCATTTGATTCCACTCTCGTTCAAGGCCATTGATGGCTGAAGGACAGCTGAGGCGAGGTTTCCTGATTCACATTCCAGGGGTTTGAATCAAGCTACTTGAGCTGAAGGTTAAACACTCTGGGCAACCGTCATGTGAATCATGTCTTTCATCACAGAATCAACGTCACAGGCTTTCTATGGGCACGATCCGACTATAAAATACTAACATAGCCCCCTTTCAGATGGCTATTCTTTAACCACCTATCGTTGCGAACGTAGGAAGAAAACCGCTTCTGGCCATGGCGTTGTTCACAGGTCTCGTCACCTCCGCATTAGCAGTTGCAAGCGTGCGTTCCGTTCTCCAACCTGCGACGACAATATTGAGTATTTTCCCGATCAACCCTCAGAAATTCATTGTGGTCATGTTTCTAACCAGACAAAGGTAACGCTCCGGCTTGTCCAACAGTAACTTCTACGACGGCAGTATGCTCGACATGCGTACAGCTTGAATGTGCAGAACTGTCTACCATAACTTTATCAAGTAACTGTCCTTCACCCGTACCTACCGTCTATACAGGATTCGAATGCGGAGTCGAATGTCCCGGGGGCTGCGCTTTAACTTCGTATACCATCGTGAAACCCTCCAGTGCCAGCCCCCTCAAGTCGATTAAGACTACTCCAACAGCCACGGGTACCAAATGTACACCCACAGTCACAGTGCGGGAGAATCTCGGTGTTGATGATGGTTGTTCTTTTGGTTGCCAGGACGTCTGGTGCATCGCAGATGGCAAGTTCATTGTCTCCTTTATTCCTACAGCTTCTAACCATGAACAGGCCTGATCACTCTCCCCTGTGGCTGCACTTCAGCAGCTAGCGTAGTCACGGAAACCGTGAGAGCTTGTCCGACCCAGACTTCCTGCATAAATTGCACGACGCATTACCGGGGGTGGACAGTGACTGCTACGAATTGCCCCAAATCAGCAAAGAATACAAAAATGGCGAATGAGACATGATCGAACAGGATCCAGCTTCGCGCATAGTTGCAGAAGTAAGACGACGGGCCACAGAGAAATGGGCCGTCGTTAATTCGCCAGGTATTGAAGTTACATGGTTCTTCTTCGTTCATGGATAGAATAGACCTTTCAACAATGATAGCTTCCACTTCCATGTGAATATGCAACAAGGGTCTAGTCGATATGCCACTACTCCAAGAGCCAATAGCAGAAGCTTCATAGCATTCAAGTTGCAATCGAGCAAATAAAAGTCTCTTGCTATATGGGCCTCTCCATGGGCACGCAGATTCTCCAGCGTGTGGCTGTGGTAATGACAAGATGGTATGATCGGGACTTCTGCTACAAGCAAGGAGCCTGTTCCTCTAAAGTCCTTATCTGACTGAAGCATGGTTGCTACCTGTCTTTCTATGCCCCCATGAGAGCTACAAGATCAAGCCCAATCAGACAGTCATCGTTTCCTACTCGCCAACCTTGATCACTTAGAGTTTCAATGAGGTCAGATCTGATATCCTGAGCATTGCAATATTGCTTCCGCCAGCATTTCCCTGCCACATTTCCAAGTATGTATCTTGGAAGTTTAATCATTCACCGTGCACATACAGGTCTAGACTGGCGTCGATTGGGCGGCGTGCGTCATGAGTTGATAGACAAAAATTCCGAACGAAAAGAGATCCGTGGCCACTGACGGTCAGGTGCGTTGGTGAGATCTGCTTTTACACAAAGGGTGGAAGGGATGCCAGCAGCCCATTTTGCTTGGAATGGGTATAGATATTTGCCATCACGGAAAGTGGCAGAGGGCAACCCAACGAGGCTAAGTTCAAGCTTGTTTGAGAGCCAGCATTTCTCCTCGTCAAAGTGGCCGATGCAGACATTGTGAGAGTGGAGAAAGTCAATGGCCGATGAGAGCTGCATTGCCCATTGGTACATGAGAGGCAGAAATGCGTCTTTGGTCGAGATTCGTGATTCAGTTAAAACATATCGTTTTGATGGCCGAGAAGTATATCCAAAGAGGGCCCAGGTGGCCGTTGGAAGAGAGGCAGGCCGTTCCAGGCATCTGCGCCTTTGTATCTACGACCGAGTCAAACCCCTTCCACACAGCTTGGTGGGCTTGGGATCAAGAGTAATTGAAATTATACCTACTTGGCGACATATGGATGAGAACTGTTGATAAGTCATATAAAGCATTGTTCCAGCTGATCCATGCAATTGGCCTCTCGTCGTAGTCACATCTGCTTTGTTGGTCCCAGTTGGTTGAATAGACTTTGTGTAAAGCCTCCTTGACCGACCATGAGTCCTTCGTCCTGGAGTTTCCAGTCTTTCTTATGCCAATATTGATCTCCATATCCATTCTTCGTGCTATCTCTACCCAAATTTCCCCGTAAATAAAGGCAAAAGTGCTTGTTCCCCTAAAGAAGACCGCACTCCCATCCGGCAAATTCCAACCGCGTTCGGTTCTGGGCGGCTTAGCCTTTGTCATTTTCCTACAAGCCAACAATAATCTGTTACATTAGATATAGCCTATCTAGAGCTCATTTGTTAGTCTGCTTGGGCCACAATAGTCCTTGTCACACATCTCCTCTGGATGGTTGGAGGAGTCAAACCATGACCAACCATTCAACAGCATCTTACTCGTCACGTAAGCATCAGCCTCGCGTATAAACACCCCGTCCCCGAATATCTTAACAACAACCTCAAGGATTGGGCATGTGGTTTTTCCGTGCCGCACATCAAGGAGAAAACACAATTCCCCCGATATAACACTCTGCTTCGAGTATTCTTGTTGTCCATAAAGTAAGAGCGAGACTGCATTCAAAATAGCGGAGAAGTAGCAAGCGTTGTGCTTCGTGGACGAAGCATTTTTAGTTTTGAACGAATAACATTTGTAAATGTTTGCTGGTCTAACTAATATGTCGTTCTTCATATCATTGGATACTACAAGGCGTCCTATCCTTAAAGATGAATCAAGCAAATAGCCCTCGTGATCCTTGATAGAGCATCTGTCTCTTCCACTGTTAAGCTTATCAGCATGAAGCTAACGCGAGCATTTGCATAAGTTTTCTCGCGGGCACCACCATAAAGGCTGAGGCGATGGACGTTGAATACGCCGTTGACCAAATGGCCGTGAAGTGCCTTACTGGCTAACCTCTCAAGCCTCTGTCCTGGCTCTCAGCACTAATCTCTCATCCAATTAAGTTTCAAGTAGCTTATCAATTTTATTTTACTTTATTTTATTTCCCAGCTCTCGATTCTAGCGTGGAGATGGCCTCCCCAGTAGCTCATGCAACCAGTTCATGGGTGGCAGTCAATTTGAACTCCACTAAAGGTTTCGGTGACGACAATAATTACAGTTGATCGTGATGAAAATAGTATGGTAGGTGGGATGGATGGGATGTCTTGTGGAGGCTTTCGGAGCATAACGCCAAACATTGAAACGTTAATTGAACAACACTTTGCGGGTCAAGAACGTGAGGATGCCACGACTTGGCTTTTGTCTCCTATGAAACCTTCGAGCAACTACCCTTGTTGGAGACATTGGCGATCTGCTAAAGCATCAGACTAAAATAAGCACGATCGTTCCTTTTGATAAACACGCCCCACAGCAACTATCCTCATAAGGAAACAATATCCACCAAGGAGCCCGGCTCAAGGGACTTGGAGGTCTTGTTCCTCAAAGCGTTTGCGATCCGCTTAGACGTAGAACTATAGATAAGGTAGGTAGAAAAGCCACAAGCTAGTTCAATGACGACAATCTCAACTGACCAAGAGTGTTTGTATATCACATACACTAAAATGGCTGCAACCATCTCGTGTTTCTGGGGCGTGATGGCAAGTCTAGGCCTTGCGCTCGCCAACGGACATGACTTGAACAAATCACGTTTAAGATGAATGAAGAATGCTCGGGCAGACAGTTGTATTAGTATGTGAAGAAACAAATAATTTATGTGCAAAAGAACTGCCCATGATTAGAACGTTACTGCTGGTGTCGATGACGGCTAAATTGTAAAAAGTCTAGTGACACGATGTTCCACCTCTTGAAGATCACTGCAGGTATTCACTAAGATCTCCCTAAATAAACTACTGATCGTAAGGGTTAATGATGTTCTGGTGTGTTGTGGCCTGGTTGAGACTGCTCCCGCTGTTTGGCTACCCTATAGTCGTCATGTACATCCGTGAGCAGGAAATCAAGCCTCCATCTCTCTTTTCCGATCTTGATCTTGATTACAACAGATTGCGCACGCGGGGGTCCAATTTTAGTGATTGGTAATTTTATTAAGGTGTGTAGGGTCTGCGCATGCCATCCATACCAGGTCAGCTTGCAAGAAAGGACCGTGCTTGGTTGACCCTGATGGATATGGATCCCCCCTGGCGCAGTAAGAAGCTTAGGTCGTCGGCAGTTCTTGGAGCAAAGCAGCCGTAAGAGAGCAGCTCATTACGGATACAGCATGGTTTCGCTCCAACACGGAAATTCAGTCATTCTTGTCAGGGGACGCCGAGTGCACTAGAGCCTGCGATCAGCATCGTTTGGGGTCCGTTTGGGCAGGAATTGCCCGCTAGAGCACTGAACTAGGCACCTCCGGCCGATCCCTCAGTCCTCGCGCCACGGCCAGCGGGTTACGCCATTGACGAATGCATTCCAGTTTTGTGCGACGAGAGGGGGGAGAACCGGCCGTGGTCCATGTGCGGCAAGGGATTCATCTCATTCTTTTTTTTTCTTTTTTCTTGAACCCTCTATGGGCGCACAGAAGAATGCAGACAAATGTCCCGTGGAATTCCTTTTGTGCCAACCTGAGACCTGCTGATGGAAAGATGACGGAACCTGGATGCCTGTCCATCGTTTTCGATTGCGTTTCGTCTGAATCTCTAAATTTCTTGCCTGGGCATATGCGGAGCAAAGACGCGACTGCATGAGAGGCTGCAGAAAGAGACATGGGTGCTGGATGGTCGTGCAACCAAGATGAATTGAGACATGCTTGAGACGATTGGACTTTCAGCTTGACAGGTGACGGCTACGGGGGGGCAGTTTTTGCCACAATCTCGCCAGATTGACAATGAGAGTCAAGATCGAGAGCTTACAAGCCGGTTGATCAAGCTGAAATCCGCGACAGTTCATCGAGGGGACTGGCACTGCATGAATCATTTAGTCTGGCGTCGCTGAGTGAGGGTGGGCACGGCAGCAGCAGGTACCGCTGGACTCCGTACAGTAAGCGACCGTCCCGTAAGTGCATGCATATCACAATGAGGGACCCTGCGTCAGGCGCTACAGGTAAGTTAGCTCATCGAATTGTGACTCGTTCCTGGCTGTCAACACGTCGCGGGTGGCCCGTCACTGACAGGACAAGGACGACACGACGCGTTGTCAGCTCCGTTGGCAGATGGACGTCGGTCACCTCATCGAGTCAAGTGGGCTCCGTTCGAACGAGGCGGACTAGTACTAGAAGAGAGGACATACTGGGGGATGTTCGCGGGTCGGAAGAGACTAGAGTAAGGTGGTGGGCCTCGACGATGGACGCTACACTAACTCAGCTCATGAAACGAAACGGCCCAAAGCCAGGATGGACCCAGCAGAGAAGGTCGGCGGACTAATGTGCACAGCGCATCGGTGGGTCTTTGTCCATCAGATGGCATGGGCAGCCCTCCAACGTTTTGCTTGGGAGCATGTGGTTTGGCGCATAACGACCATGACGACGGTTTGTTGACAACAGTCTTCAGATCTCCATCGTGAACGAGGATCAGGTGGGCTTGAACGGAAACAACAATGACGCTTTTCAACCAACAAACCCGAACAAATCCAGTAACTGTTACGAGATAGTTGAGCTATCACAGCTTCTGGACCACAGCAAATTGCCCGAGTGCTAGCTACGGTGGGCTCTGACTCGCTACCCGCAACCATTACCACCCTCCTCCATTAACTTTATTGCTATGCCATTTGGTTGGACTACTTAACACTGTAAGTCTAATCGTACCACTAATCCCGTATTATCGATGCTCGTCTCCGTAGACTACCAGAAGCCGATGTCATCGTGAGCGAATGGAGAGGCTGTTGTTCCCTGGTCGCCGGGATGGCGCCTGTAAACCACTGCTTGATATTGGTGGGGAAAAAAGATCGGACTAAGGCTCCTGATGCACCTATAAGAGGGGGGGAGATCAGGACCCTCTATGATGTGAGTTGTGACCCCGGCTCCATATGTGAATACCACAACGGTTTCGACAAAAACATGGCAATAGGAGAATACAAAAGGAAGTAGAGAGAAGAAGTCCAAGCCAAGCCGTACGGTACGGGATGCGACGATGAAGCTTCCGGCTCCATCTGGACTGCACCAGTACCTGAAGACAAGTAAGTACAGGTACCCCCGCGCCCGGAGGTGTGGATCCAGACAAGCATCGGGCCACGCGCGAGGTACAAGTACCGGTACCTGACCGGGCCGCTGTGTCCTGTGCCTCTAGGTCGGGACGGCGCTAGGACAGGGAGTGTTTTTGCGGCCGAATCCAATCCGCTGGGCTGGTTGATTGGCAAACCACTACCTACCAGGGCAAGACATGACACACAGGTCGAGCTCAGGTACTGCACGGCACGTCAAAGCCGCTAAAGATGCGTTCGTGGTGGCTGTTGCTGCTGCACAAGCCAGCACCCGGGGGGGGGGGGGGGGCGGGCTTCTCTGAACTCTAGGATCCGGGCAAGGCAGGCAAAGGAAGGGGCCTAGCGCGCGGGAACCCAAACTCTGCACACTGGTGGGTTAGAATTACAGTAAGATTCCATTCCATTCCTCGTCAAGGGCCTCCTCTATTCCGGGTGGCTGGGGAAGTGGTGTCACCCTTTGTCATCATCCCCCCGTGGAGGAATGCGCACCGGCGGAAGATACCGTTTTCGAGGGTTGCAGTACGACGGAGGGCCGGGAACCAATGAGCTGCGAGCTCCCGCGTGTTTGGGGTTGGCTTAACCTGGAGCAGACGGCATCCGGTATCACACACCTGCGTCCGTAGCCCGACGTGGGTGAGATTTTCTCGTCACAGCGCATGCCATGCTTCTCTCTCTCTCTCTCTCTTTCGGAATTTCTTTTTGCTCTTCTTGCCGTTTCTTTGTTTCTTGTGGCATTGTCAAGCGCGAGTGTACATTCGACGGTGACGTTACGTCACGTACTGCATGTAACCGCTCTGTAAGTGTGAGTCGTCACTTGCATCTACACTCGATTGCTACCATTCTCACTTCGTCCTCACGACGAGACAAGGATAAAAGGAAATAATCTAGAAAAAAGAATGAAAAAGATAGAAAGGTAGGAAGAGCGCACCGAAAAGAGAAGAAAATTATCATCTTCTTTCTCCTTGGAGTGTAACGCAACAAAGTGGCTGCAGGACCTCCCCCCTCCCCTTCTCCCTCCCCCCTTGCTGTCTTCACGGAAGGGCTTCGGGAGGAATTATATCGAGGTACCGCGTGTTGTTCCGCTGGTTCGCCTCGCTTGAAGCTGCCCTGGCCCAGGGCCGAGCCCATGCTTCCCGTACCACCCGGGACTCCCAAGCGGAGGGCGAGAAGGGGGAAAAAAGAACAGGCATTCGATTCCTTCCCGCGGAATTTTTCTTTCTTTTTCTCTCGCCGTTGAAGGACGATGGTTGGGTGGGACTGCATACATAAGGGTGAGCCACTTGCGAGGTACTTGCCTGGGGAAAAAAAAAAAAGATGTAGAAATAGATGCTTTGATAGTATGGAAAGGCATATTACTGTTTCTCAGGTAAGGGAGCAGCATGTGCCATGCTATTCATTTCCATAAGTGCTCTTGTATGATATATCCAGCACCCTGTTCTTCGTGCCTCGCTCGTCTCCAGAACCGCGGCCGTCATGTAAGGTACCAATGCCTAGGTACCGCACATTAAGGCAAGGTACCCGGACTTTGTTCCCCCCTTAGCCTCGCGGAAGCACTCGAAGCTGGGGTCTTGGCCGGTACGTACCTCGGTCGGCGCACTAACAGCGCCTCTTCATCACAACACCAACCCGCTGGCTTGCCCCACAAGGACCCTGGCTCCAACCCAAACCGCCCACTAGAACGCTCGCCCTCCCTTCGCATCGAGCCACTAGGGACGACGTTGACGCCATGTACCGGTACAGCCCCCACCCCTCGCCTCGCCCGATCAAGGAGGCCACTGATCAGCCAGCGCACCCGACCGCACCAACCCTTTCTCTCTTGTCTAGTCTTGTCCTGTGCTCAACCTCTGCCTCGAAGCCCGGAGGCTGTTACTGGACTGATTGGATTGCTAAGGTACCTGACGCTGTGCTCTGGCCGCCCCCCCCCCTCCCCAGAACCGAACCGAAATCCTCTGAAGACCAGCAAGTTCCGGATCCTGGTCCTGGTCCTTGTCCTTGTCCCTGGGACTGAGCGTGTGCTTGGGACCCTGCGACCAACCACCACGTTATCCGACTCTCGGGCCTACCACTTTTTTCTCCCGATGGTTCGGGGGAATGCTGCTTCAATTCATTCGTCTTTGACGAGGTTTTCTGATCTGCAAGCAAGAGGGTGGTATTGAAAGAAACCCCTTGAATTTCTTCTGCAGTGGCATTCAAGTGGCTCCGGTTTACGTTGGAGCTCTCTCCGTCCGTGGTCTGCGCTGCGCTGCACTGCACTGATCTGCGGCCGCTGCTCCTCGGAAGCGCATCCCACACGACTCGCCTAACGCTCCCCTATTCCTCCTTTTTTTTTTTTTTTTTTTTGGGCTTGTCCGCGCGCGCCAACAAACACCAACACCAAACACACACACACACACACACGCACCCCCCTCCCTCTACCTCCCAACGGCCGACCTTCTCTTTCACCTCACGTCGATACAGCAGAAAAACGAAACCCTTCCAACCATCTCTCCGTCTCACCATCGCGGGTTTGGAGTCCTTCACCAGCCGTCGCCCTCTCCCTTTCTGAGCCATGGCCAGCTCGCCGCCAGCATCGCCTGGGTCGCCGCAACCCCCGCGGCCCATGAGCGCCATCGCCAGGCCCACGCCCAGGAGCAACAGCCGCCTCAGCATGTCCAGCAAGGTGGGCGGCTCCGGAGGGAACGGCGGAGGCAGCAGGGCCTCCGACGAGGAGAGTCGCACTGCGGTCAAAGTCGGTACGTGACATTTCCCTTGAATTCAGCTTCGAGGCGGTACGGCGCGAAGTTGGTGCGGCCGGGGTCAGACCAACATTCGCTCTCGCTTTGCGACTGCACGCCCTAGTGCAACACGCGCCGAACACGACAATGATGCTGCGAAAAGAACATCAAGGAGTAACAGACTGACCGTGAGCCTTGCATAGCCGTCCGCGTCCGACCCTCGCTCAGACCAACCGATCCCGGCTACGACCTGATCCCCCAGCGCTTCCAGCGCTCCATGGTCCAAACCACCACCGACACAAATATCGCCATAGACTCGCCCCAGGGCCGCAAGCTCTTCGTCTTCGACCGCGTCTTCGGTCCCGACGTGACACAGCAGGGCATCTGGGACTATCTCGCCGATTCCATCTCGGCCTTTACGCGCGGTTACAATGTCTCGCTCCTCGCCTACGGCCAGTCGGGTGCCGGCAAATCCTACACCATGGGCACTTCGGGCCCCAACGAGCAGTATGATCAAGAACTAATGGGTACGCGCCCACGAACCACGACCCCTTTTCCTCCTCCAGCAGGCTCGGCTGCCCCTCGCAAATAATTGCAACCGCTGACGCGCGACATGTTTCTTTAGGCGTAATTCCCCGAGCAGCCGCCGCGCTGTTTGAGACGCTCGACCCTCCCAAGCCGACTTCTAACAAGGCCTCGAATCGAAGCTCGCTGTCCCACCTCAAATCACCGCGTGGCTACGGCCAACAAAACACGCTTGGCGACCGAACCTGGTCGCTCAAGGCCACATATGTCGAGATCTACAACGAGCAGCTCCGCGACCTGCTCGTCCCAGATGCAACGCCAGCCAGCGAGCGCAGCAACGTTGCCATCCGTGAGGACGTCAAGGGAAACATCATTCTCACCGGCCTTCGCCAAGTCGACATCCAGTCCGTCGAGGACCTCATGAACGCCCTCAACTTCGGCTCCACCATCCGCCAGACTGATGCTACTGCCATCAATGCCAAGTCATCCCGCTCCCACGCCGTCTTCTCCCTTAATCTGGTTCAGCGCAAGAGCAAGTACCCACAGCCGCATGGAGCCGAGAAGCGCTTCTCCGTCCCACTCGAGGCCATGACCGGTCAGGATGTCTCCGTTACCACCGACAGCAAGCTACACTTTGTCGATCTTGCTGGTAGCGAGAGGTTGAAGAATACTGGTGCGCAAGGCGAACGCGCCAAGGAGGGTATTTCCATCAACGCTGGCCTCGCCTCGCTCGGCAAGGTCATCAGCCAGCTTTCTTCCCGCTCCTCCGGCTCTCACGTTTCGTATCGTGACTCGAAATTGACCCGTCTGCTTCAAGACTCGCTTGGTGGCAACGCCATCACCTATATGATCGCCTGTGTCACCCCCGCCGAATTCCACCTCAGCGAAACTCTCAACACCGTCCAGTATGCTCAGCGTGCACGTGCTATTCAGTCTAAACCCCGAATTCAGCAAATCGAGGAAGGCGACAAACAGGCCCTCATCGACCGCCTCAAAGCCGAGGTTTCGTTCCTTCGGGAGCAGATTCGCAGCGCTCAACGCGGTGGCGGCCTCAGCCCTGGCCGCGACGCTCAGGGCTCCAGCGAACGAGCTGAGCGACAGAATGAGCGGGAAGTCGAGCTGCAGAACCAGCTCCTCGATGCTCAGGAGAGCTACACGGCTCTTGGTCAACGCCATGCTCGCCTCATTTCGGAAATGGCAAGGGCTCGTGAGAGGGAATCGGAGGATTCGCATGCCGAGGACGGCCATGGTGACAGCGCCGATGATCGCCTGAATCGCTCCAACTCATTCGCCCAGGCTGTCGAGCAGGTCGTCATGGAGTATGAGAAGACAATTCAATCTCTTGAGCAATCGCTTTCCAGCACCCGCGGCACCCTCTCGTCAACCGAGGCAAGCCTGCTCGAGAAAGAGACCAAGTGTGCCTACATCGAAACTATCAACACCCAGCTTCAGGCCCGATTGCAGAAGATTACCGATCGTGAGGCTAGTACTGAGCACTACCTGCGCGACTTGGAATCGAAGCTGGACGGCCACACCAGTGGCGAGGAGAAAAATGCGACCATTGTCATGGAGCTTCGGAAGGAGATAGCCCGTGTCAGAGAGAATGAAGCATCCTGCGAAGACTACATCTCCACTTTGGAGGAACGCCTCGCAGAAGCCGATCAAGATGCCGAGACCATGCAACGGGAGATTGACCGCCTCGAACAGGTCATTGAGCGGCAGCGAAGTTTGGGCAAGCTGGATTCGCTCCTTCATGAGCTCGATCAGGTCAAGGAGGCGAGGAATCCGTCGCAGCCCGAGAGTACGGCCACAGAACCTGCCAACGGGCTTGGCCGACGCCGTGCGACAGAGCATTCTCGAACCCAGTCACACGTTAGCCGACACAGTCAGATGGAAGAGCCGATCCCCGAGGATGATGAAGATGCGGAGAGCTCTGGACCTAATTTTGATACTGTCAGGGAGGAATTGGATGAAGATCAGTCGACAACTGGATCCAACGGCTTTAGCCGTGGAGCTGCTGAGCCAGCGCCCAGCTCCGCTCAGAGCAAGTTCGTGGCCGACAAGCTGGAGGATGTTACGCAAGAGTTGTTCGACCTGCGCGTCGAGCACGAGTCAACTGTTGACCAATACAACGACCTGCACGCTAGATACGAGGAGGCCATGCGCAAGGTTGCCGAGCTGCAGGATGCTGTCGACGAGTCTCGGCACCTAGGCACGAAGCGAGAATCCATCATCTCAGTTGTCTCACCAACTCACCCTCGCCCGATGTCTTTTTTATCAGACCAAAAGTCTGTCGACTCCAAGCGTGGCCCCACATCATCGCTTTCGCGATCGTTGTCTTCGGAGCTTTCCTCAGCTATGGAATCGCCTGCTACCGTGGACACGTCTGATGCTGGTACCGTCTCCGATGACGACACAGCCACCACGAAACCGGATGCCTCAGCCGATGACCTGACCGAAGTCCCGACGGAGCGCCAAGGGGAAGCCAACCCTGAGAACTGGGCTGCAGAGCTTGAACGTCTCAAGGTCATGGCCAAGGAGCGTGAAGCTGCTGAGAAGGACCTTGCAGAGCGTTATGCGCAGCTCCAGTTGAAGCACAGTGAAACATTGGACATAGTAGAGGACCTGAAGACAGAGGTTCACAAGGCCCGGGCTGTTGAGTCCACCTCGCCACGAACCACTGCGCCCGTCATTCGTCGCAAGTCTAGCCAGAACGTTATGATCATCGATCGTGCCCACCGTTCCTTCGCCGCCCTCCGCAACATCGCCGCTGAGAACCTGGAGAATCTGCCCGATGTCATGCAGAGTTTCGAAATCAGCCTCAACTCTGCCATGCACGAGTTGCACTCGCGCAGCGAGCGCATCCAGGAGCTCGAGGCAGACGTGGCTTCGGCCAAGAAGGAGATGGAGACTAAGATGACTATCATTTCCGGTCTTACACGTGAGCGGTCTAGCTTGAAGTCGAGTCCCATGGATATGACCATGGTGGCGACGATGCGTGACCAGCTTGAACGTAGCGAGCAGCAGCTCGCCTCCATGCGACAAGCGCATGCGGCCAGGGAAGCAGAGCTGTCGACCGAGCTTGAAGCACTACGCAAATCTTTGGAGGAATCCTCTTCCAAGAGCACCGCCAATGTAGAAGGACCTGAGGATAACAAGCATGCTCAGGAGGAGATGGTTGCCAAGCTCCAGGCCGAATTAACCGAGTGGGAAGGCAAGCACAAGGCAGCTCTCGACGCCATGGAGACCACCGAAAGAGATATGAAGCAGACGATCCAGCAGCTTGAAAGCCAAGTCGAGGCAGCCAACGCGCAGCTGAACGAATCGCGGACGACCCGCAGCACTGCAAACGACGAGGCCGTCAAGACGCTGGAGCGGAAGCACGAAGATCTTGTCAGTTTCCTTCGAGAGGAAATCGACGAGTACAAGGTTATCATCACTCGCAACTCCGACAAGGTATCTGAGATGGAGCAGGCACATGGCGCGCTTAGGGCCGAACTGGATGAGGTGACCAAGGCTCACGACGCGGCAATCTCGGAGGCCAGCAAGCACCGCGGGCTACTTGCCCAATTGGAGGAGCAACTTACCGCACATGAGCAGGCTACGAGAGCCCACCAGGATGGCCTTGATTTACTCAAGGCTAACCACACCCAGGAACTGGCGGAGCTGAAGGCCCATGAGCAGAAGGGCTACGAATCGCAGGTCGAGGTGCTTATGAGTGAGCACAACGAAGCTATGCAGAAGCTCGAGATGGAGCTGGCTGAGGCACGAGACGACCTCATGAAGGTGGCTGCCCATGTAGCGTATGCTTTGGGAGTCGACGTCAACACGCAAAAGCTCACGCAACGCATTGACGACTTGGTTGCCGACCACAAGGAACTTGGCGAGCAGAAGAAGAAGACGGCCGAGTTGCAGAGCCAGATTGACGAGCTGACGACCATCAACCAAGAACTCAGCCGCGATCTGGATGAAGCCAAGACAAGCTTGGCTGAGGTTCTGGGAGACAGCCAGGACGTTGAGGTGCCTCATAGCCTTACGGCTCGTGCCTCTGCAGTCAAGAGCATGATCTGGGATCTGGAAACGCGCAGCAAGAAGAACAGCCGCCTCATCGAAGAGCTGGAGGAGCAGCTGCAGCAGAACTTTGACGAGGCGCAAGCGACGAGCAACCGTCTCAGCACCCTGCAGTCGGAGCGAAATGCGCAGTTGGAGGAGGTCTTGTCGGCACGTACCAAGATTCAGAGCGAGTTGGACGTGGTCCGGAACGAGTATGCATCATTGCAGGTGAGTAAACAGTCCGGCGACTTGAAGGGAATCCGCACTAATTGAATGCAGGCCAAGTACGAGGAGTTGTCCAACAGCCCAGAGATCAAGCGCTCCGACTCAAACTCCACCATCCGCAAGAGCTCTTCGCACGTCTCGCTACCATCTCCCCCACCAGCCATCCCGCTGCCACCTCTGCCCAACGGCGCTACCCCAGCCTCTCCCACTGGCTTGGGACCCAGCTCGCCAACCATGGGCCGCCCCGCCAGCAAAGACACGCTTGCTATTAACCAGTTGTCTGAAGATCAGGAAGCCAGGATCCGAAGCATCGAGAAGCAACTCCACGCCGAGCGCCAGCTTACCCAAACACTGGAAGAGGCACTCACAGACCTGGAGAAGCAGTCCAACAAGGTCAAGTCCGACTGCGACGCCTGGAGGAAGAGGGCACAGGAATTCGAGAGCGAAGTCAAGGAGCTGAAGGACCGCCCGGCGCCGGAGCCACAGGACCAGAGGTGGAGCGTGCAGGCAGTCGAGGAGGAGCGCAAGAAGCGACAGGCCGCCGAAGCGGCACGAAAGCAGCTGGAGGAGCGGATGAATGCCATCAACAAAAGCAAGAAGAAGAAGGGCAGTCTGAACTGCTTCTAGAAGAAATGGTGGGCTCGTGCCGGGGCTCAGCAGCGAGTGCAAGATGGCGCCTCGCGTTGAAGAAGCGACGGTTTCACAATACTTTGATGCGGAGCCTATGCAATGACAGTCTCTGGCATCGTTGCTTCATCGTGTTTCTATACAGGGCAGGCCATTGATGGGGTTGCTCTTCGTACATTCATCAAAGCACTGGGCAGGAGTTTATTTTACGGAAGGCGAAACGACCTTGATTTCACGTATCAACATTATCGCTTGTTAGCGATCGACCTGGACGCATACTGCAATGCCGCATTGGACAGAACAGGGTGCGTCGGAGAGCGGTGCGTCTGCGCAGGCAGGTCTGCCTGTGTGCTTACCCCGTGGGCGATCGATATTGTCGTATATCGTTTTTCAACTTCTCTATATCTATATTTTTCCTCTTTTCATTTTTTTTTCGACTGACGATCTCCGCGCCCCATCGCTGGGCGGTGGATCCATGTCTTTTAACGGCTGTTGCAATTCTCGAATTCTGTTCTTTACGAGACGAAGATACTCTTAAGTTATTGGAAGGAAGGAAGAAAGGGGAGGGAAGCTAGGGGACGCTGTCTTGAAATGTGGAGGAACTGGTGACGATTGTGACGATTAAGTTTATATATATATTTTTCTCTTTCTTCCCCCCCTTGACCATGATTCTGGGGAAGTGGCGGTTTGTTTCGTTTTAGCTGAAAGTAGACGATGGAATACCAGGGCATCAAATGAAGTCGTTGTCGTTATTTGGATATCTTAGTGTGATGGTGAATTGCAAACTTGAAGTGAAGCTCAAAACATGGTATTTGTTCTGAGATTTGTAGATGGTATCGTGATAGCATCGCCCAGCGGTTCTCGTCCACCAAGTCGCAAACTCATGCCATGCATTCTTACATGGCCCTGGTCTCAGATCCAACGAGTAAGGACCGATTGACGCCTGCCAAAGCCCTACCTATTGATCAGCCGTGCATCATGTACGTCGTCGACTTCAGCTGCCCCTTCTTCTTGACCTTGGGCGCGGCGCTCTTGGCGGCCTTCCACTCGGCTTCGGACATGACGTTCTTGGGGACGAAGCCGTATAGCTTCTCGTAGAACTCGACCTTGCGGTCGAGATCCTTGGCAGCGCGGCGGGCCTTGTAGGCTTCCTTGGCGGAGGCGAGGAACGACTGCGAGGAGGAGGAAGACGATGCGACCGCCGAGGGCTGTGAGGGTGCCGGTGCCGGTGCCGGTGTGGACGCCGATGCGGACGCGGTTGCCGGCGGTAGAGCTGTGTAAGATGGTGGCGCTGGGTCTGAATTGTTCCCTTCTGACGCTGAGCCGTTATATGGCGGGGGCGGATGCTGCTTCTCGAGGCTTGTTCGAGATTCCATGGCGATGATGCAATCTTGGACAGTCGCTGACAGGAAGTTGGGGTTCTAGCGAGTCCCGAGAAGGACCGGGGGATTTGCTCACTCTAAATACAGGGCCGGCCTCGTGCGTTGATGCCCCGCTCGCGTGTGCCCGAGGGACAAGTTAAGGCGGACGCTCATGCTCCAGGCAGGGCTTGGCATCTGATTACGGTGCTATGTGGCGATGCTGGCCTCACATGACACCTAACCCAGCGTCTGCCAAGGATGGAGTGCGCCCGGGAAGGGGATCCTGAGAGGTGGGATTTTGGGGCGCAATTGGGCGGGACTATGCCCACATAAGCGGGACTGCGTTCGTTTGGGGCGCGGCAACGAAACAAGTCTTGGTTTCTTGACTGTTCAACAGGTTCCTGGGATTTGTAGTTGGGGATAGAGGATGCCTGTGATGCAAGGGTACGCTGAAGATTGGCACGGCCAATTGAGGCTGTAATCCAAGTGTACTGTAAGGAAGAAGACCGATATAACCTCCAAGTATGGGATGTTTTAACGGTAAAGAAGAACATGAACTTACAGATTGTAGAGCGTGGAGTTGCTTGTTTCTGCTACCCGCTTGTCTGGTCCAACAAATCGAGGTTTGGCTCGAAAAGCCTCGCAGGCAAGATGATAAAGTCTTCTTGAACTATTTACCTTGGGAAATCTGCTACAATGAAGGGTTCAGCTCCAATGCGACTTATAGCACCAAAGGCGGTTACTGAAGTAAATGTCTATTGATGACTTCGCGGGAAACTTTCGCTCTATACAGTTTACTGAAAATGTCTACTCTACCACTGATGCTCTCCTGCTTTCGTAATGGGCCGGTCCTCGTAGCAGATTTCGATCCTCGACTCCTTCTGGATCTCCAACGGCTGTCTGCTGCCTATGATATCCTCCTGGCTGCTAGCGTTGGTTACGGCCAGGTCGTCCAGCCTGTAGCCCGACCCACGGATGCGCTCCCGTCCCGGGGCCAAGATGCCACCAGACGAGGAGAGGCTCTTGGAGGCCGTGGTCTGGCCGTCGAGGCCGCTGCTGAATTGACTCAGGCCCGCGAATCTGCTCACCAGAGGACGGAGCGCCGTCAGCGCTGCCGCGAGGATGCTGAGCCCAATCTCGAGGATCGAACTTCGATTGCTTAGCGTTTGGCATTCTCTCACTTTAACAGTCAAGGGAGCTGAGAACTCACTAAAGCGTCGCTTCCACTCCTTTTTCGACGACGGCGGCGTCTGCGATACCTCTGGCTTCTTGTCCCTCTGCGAGGTCGACCATATTCTTGAGCCGGATGATAGTCGCAACAGAGCTCCTACAAGCCATTAGCGCACAAGTGGCGGGTAAAGAGGTAATACATCATACACTACGCCGAGTCCGAGAATGAATATGATCGAGAGCCTGATAGGAAGCGGCAATTGTACTTTTCGGAGCAAATATATAGGGAAGAGCTAGCATCCATCAGAATCACCGACCCAAAGGTTTTGGCCCGGGGAACGACTCGGCTTACCCCGTAAAACCAACTCAAGGACATATCCACGGCCGACAGGGCGATGCCAGCACGCCCCAGTACCCTGGTTGAGATGCACGTTCCAGTGCCGACGCCCCATGCCAGCGGCAGTGGACGGCATTGCAGGCAATATACCACGGCTATGCCGAGGTACCACACGATGACAAAGACCATGGACACGCGGAGGGTGATGCGAATGTTCCGCATGTCAGTGTTCTGTGCGATCCTTAGCAGGACTAGGGCTACGCTCAATTTCGTGATGCCGGCCGAGAGGACGTAGACCATGTGGCCGATAATGAAGAACTTGGCCCAGACAGTTGGTTGCGAATTCGATGACAGAAGAGGCGGAGGGGGCAGGCTGCACACTCACCTTGGACGCCTTGATCATGTCAAAGTGCGGCTCCATCACCGTCGCTCCGATACCGTTTTCTATTGCCACCAGCTCAAGCGCGACGAAGATGACGAAACCGACCTGCGGAGACCGGTTGATCAGTGGTGGCTGCAACGCGCTTTCGCAGACGGGCAACTTACAAATGAAATGGCCATGGCGATATCATCGTGTCCTATTGCATGCTTCATCCAGCGCGCCCAGAACCTCAAACCCACAGCAATAGCGTCAATCACCAAGAAGGAGATGGCGAGGGGGTGGTAACTATCGCGAGCACCGGCCATTTTCGCTGAACGGTGCGGTGCGGTGCGGTTCGGTTTCGAGAGCGAGAGCAAGAAGGCGAGGAGAGAGAGGCTTTGATCAGTTTACCATTGGATTCGTGATGCGTCGATGTCGTTCACAGCAGCCATTGAAGACAATCTGGCGCGCCACTCGTAGACATGTTCACACGGGAGTTGAAGAAAGTTGCCCCCTTCACGAGCAAAGCAATACAACTGCCATCTTTGCAAAGTCCGAGCAAGGTCCAAGCTTGTTCGAAACCCCACGACGGCCAGAAGCAGAGCACTAGTAGATTGAGAGACTGCTGGCGACAAATGGCGGACCCTGGCCCCCCACGACAGACTTTTCTGCCAATCCCCGGTTTCCCGACATCGTGACGCTGCGAGGGTGCAGCGTACTCCCCCTGTCGCGGCAAGATCCCGAGACGGGGATCCTGATATTAAATCTGGAATCCCTCTTGGTCATTGGACAAACAAGGGTCTCGCTGCTTGAGAATGATCTACTCTGCACAGCGAAAGCTTATCCCGTAGGACTTGCATATCTCTATTTTCCCATCTCCTAATGTCTTAAGCATTCAAGAAGCTGCAGTGAACTCCTTCAGAGATATTCACGCTGGACAACAACACAAGCGGACGCAGTGCACCTGAGAGGCGATGTCGTATATCGTACCATCTCGGCATGCCCGTGTTCTATAGGTCGCGGAAGCCATCCCCGGTAGACGAGATACCGCAGAGCGGCCTCTGCGTCGAATCTCACAATGGGCGGTGTCGCCATTGGCGCCGGGCCGGGCTGGTCCACCAAGGGTGCTCCCGAGATATTGTGGGGTGGTGGTGGCAGGGATTCGGGCTACGCTGTCGAGGCCTAATAACCAGGACCGCCGTCTGACGTGGTACGACGCAAGGAATCATTCAATTCGAATGAGGCCAGTCCGGATGAGGTTTACCGGCTAGGTTTGGCTTGGGGGTTCCCTAGCCCAGATCAACGTCCAACAAGCCGTTATATTTGCTTTTTTCCGATCAAAGTCTGCTTTGCTCGCGTAGTCCCTCTTCCCCCCTCTCCTTTCTTTTTACTCTACCCCTCCTCTTAGCCCTTTCCTCGGTTTCATGTCGCACTTTCATTAATTGTCTGCCCTAGAATGTATGACGCCGATAGGTCGTGAGTCGCCCTGGACTGGGCCTTTTACCTGATGTGTTGTTATTTGTTGATCCTTGTTGCCGTTGGGTCGCTATCGTGTCTCCAGGTTCTGGACCCAGCATGGCAAGTATTGACGTTGTTCAGTTCAAAAGTCGGCAATTTTGTGCAATCTAGACAACATTACAGAGTAGATCTTCCGAGTCCAGGGTTCCCGGAATTTTTACCCGCACACTATGAGCTGATCTCGGGTTAGCGACAACTAGACTAGTATACAAAGGCCAGCTGCTTCGGCCTCAAGTGGATGCCGGGGTGGTACAGCCGGTCTTCGCGAGCAGTGTCCCTAGCGTGGGGCCCCTCGTGTGAAATCTCGCCTGCAGACGCCTGTCAGAAGCAGTGATCTCGTTTCGCCTCTTGTGGAATGTCCCTGATTCGTCAACATCCTCGTGAAACAATTGCGCTCGATCAACAGCGCCTAGACGCTCACGCTCGCCAGCAGACATCACAGTCGAGGCGATCCGGAACAGGGCTTCGCACGGTGGCGTAACTACACATTGATGGCAGGCCGTACTTTGTCGATTGTCAGACCATTCTATGGGATCCATCTTACACGACGTGACCCCTCCGTGACCGGGACGCTCTCCGGAGTTCACAATCGCGCGCATGAACCTGCTATTCCGGATCATTCTTTGAAGGTGTTGGCCAGACTTAAGAACCCAGGCTTCTGATTCAAGACCCTGAGCTAATGAGGCAGCCTAAGGAATCTGTATGGACTGATTTCTCACGCCAATTTAGACGCAGGTGAGGGAAGGATGTGTGCCTTTCCACGTACGATCGATATTGCGCTGCTCTGCTCGATTACTAGTTCATCAAGATGGTGAAACATGACCGAGTCCTCCAATGAAAGGCCCTGAATATGAATCTGTACGGGTATGGCTGCGAGAGCAGGATTTGATAGGATGGAAGGACAAGAGCAAACGCTCGTGCGAGCTGAAGCCGTTCACTGATCTGGTCGCAACCGGACAGAATCCGAATAGGCCGATGCTACAGCAATTGTCTTTAGGGCCGGGTCGAGAATGCATCGCATGCTTCCACCAATAGACTGGTCGTGGCAGAAGCTGCCGAGCCGTGCGATTAAATACAGATTGTGATCTGTCAATATGACCGACTATGACTGCAAGACGCAGATAATGCAGGCGCCCCAACACCGCATTGTCTCCTCGAGCCGGTCTCCCCGGTGCTCTTTTCATGGCTAAACCTCGATGTAGACGGTGGCTCTCAGTTTCCATCTGAATCCGCCTCTTGATCACTTTCCGGTAGCTCCTCATCTCCCTGATTCCGCTCTGACGGCAAGGCTGAGGGAAACCAACCATACTCTGCAAAGTCTACGGTGTACTCGCCCATGGCGTTACGCGACACCTCGACACCCTCCGCTTGCAATGCCTCTGCCTGGTTTCGCGAGCCGGATGGCTGGGACCTAGTAGTTGTGAGCAACACGAGCACGGTTGGGGGAGGAAAGAAGACACACCGTGGCGATACGGCACCCTTGGCATTGATGACACGCTGCCATGGCACGTTCTCGTTATTGAAACGAGCGGTGGGATCCTCGGGAAGATGCTTCAGGCAGACGCCAACCTGTCGAGGCCTTTGGGCTGTTGCATCACATGTAAGCCACGAGAATGATGTCTAACAATAGCGTTTCACTTACGCGTGCCCACGAGCATAGCAATGTGACCATAGGTGGTAACCTTGCCGTGTGGAATCTCTCGCACCGCTGAATAGACGGCGTGGAAGAAGGCGGCCGCCTCGTCCGAACGGGCCATTACTGCATGGATGGGCGGCTGTGTAAGGCAATGTGGGATTGCGGCGGGTTGGAATGAAGGTTGTTAAATCGGCTGTACCCGAGACTGTTGAGTTCGCCGGATCATGAAGTGGTCGTCAAAGGGCGTAAAGACCCGTCATTCACGGTGACAGCGATAAGTGTAGGGTAGGTGACTCGATGGTGTCACAGGGGGTGCAATGGAGCAGAACAAATATAACAGAGAAGACGCAAACATGGCAGGCTCATGCAGCTACGTCATTGAGGTACGGCTCAGCGCCGGATCCACGACGGTTTGTCCGGGTTGTAAAAGGTAGAAGCATTAAGAGACCTTGTAAATTCTGCACCAATTGTTAAACATTGTTCTAGGCTTTAATGCTCAGCTCAATATCTGAGAGGAAACACCAGTTCTGCAACCCATCGAATTCTGCCTACCCCATGTCATGTAAGTCATCAACTAGAGTTGTCCTAGACTCGCCGGAAATGACCGATCTATAACTCATACGCCTATTCGTTTTCGCTCGCCTTTGCCAAATCCATATCACCCATCCGAGCGTGGCTGTAAGTCACCAGCTCGTCCTGTTGCTGCGTCGCATCTTCCAGACCGCAAACGCTCTGCTCCTCGTTATGCCGAAGGCTTTCTTCCAGTCACGAATGCCCTAAAGATTTTGTTAACAAGGACGAGGGAACAGCTTCAGGAGCCAGGGCAGAACTTACGTGTACGTGTACAAGTGGAACTTGTTCGTCTTCAGCTCCTCGCGGACCTTGGCCAGCAACACCTGAACCTCGTCGTTACGCCACCCACCTGCGCGTGTGAACAGCGCGAGCGTGTAGGCCTCGATGGCCATCTCCAGGAACTGGATACGGAACCAGCGCCCGATCTCCTTGAGAGCCGGGTCTTTTGGCCACGTGCCCATCGGCACCACCTTCTGCTCCAGTTTGACGTCCTCGAAGCCCGCCGCCGTCAGCATCTCTGGCAGCTGCGGCGCGATGTCAAAGCCCAGCGGCGTGCTGAGCCGCCGGAACTCGGTCAGCCACTTGTGCGTCGACGAGTCCTCGGGCAGCGTGCCGTCGTCGCAGAAGAAGTTGGCGCGACCCTCGGCGATCTCGACGCGGCCGGTGCCGGGCTTGAGGTGCGTGAAACACTGCTCCAGCAGCGCGGGCCAGTCCTGGATGGCGCCGGCCAGGGTGCGCGCGTGGATGAAGTCGAAGTGGTTCTTGGGATATGTCCATTCGAGCGTCGCATCGTCGATTTCGAAGTGGACGTTGGGTGGGACCCTGCGATGCGCTGAATTGGGATACTGTTCCCGACGTGGAGCGTCTTTTAGGATGAACCTACCAGCTTGATTGAATGGGACTCAGGTCGGTGCCAGTAATGTCGGCAGACGGGTACAGATCGCCCATCTCGATTGCCTGGACTCTCGGGTCAGACCTGCATAACCTCTGACCGATATCATCAACCTCGTTGACTTACCCACATGCCAGTACCAGTGCCCAGGTCCAGAATCGCCTGTGGGTTGTCCAGCTTCGTCACGCAATTCGCTCCGTCCAGCGTCAACGTAAAGACATGGTGCGTCATGTCTAGTCGCTCCTGCTCCTTCTCGTCGTTGGGGAGCATGTATTGGCCTGCTCGGTAGGCATGATAGCGGCGGCCGTTCTCGTACTCATAGTTGAGGATCGAGGAGTTCAGGCTGGTCGTTTCGGAAACGTCGCTCGCGTAGTCGGAGTGGGCATCTGAGTTGTCGGTGTCCTCATCGGTCTGTGGTGGGGGATCGGCGGGTTAGACATCTGTGCTTCCACTTCCCCTCGTCTTCTTGCGCACCTCTGCTTCAACTGGCGCTTGTGGTGCCTCTTGTTGCGCGGGGGAGCGCACTGGAGACGAGGCCTGGCGTTCTGATGGCGACTTGCCACCCTTGGGCGACGATCCCTCCTCAGTTGCGATTTTTTCTTCCTTTGCCGACATTGTCTTGGTAAATGTTCTCGTCTGCCACTGGTTTTGATGCGAGGAAGCGCAAGCCGAGGTGTGCCACAAGAGTGGTCTCGGTGGTGTGGTTGTCGCTTTGATCACCAAATGGTCCTCACAAAGCGAGGGCCTCGGGGAAGGGTTTTTGAGGAGCTGCGCTACAACTCTAAAACGAGGCGGGTGGCTCCGATATACGCCACCGGACGATTGAGCACTACGGGTGATCGAGCTGCGCCAAGAAGCGGAGTTTTAGGTCGAAAGCGTGGCCGTGGATGAGCTGACGGGGACGCTAGGTGAGGCCTAGACCGAGCTGGTGTAAGAGCACATTGAAGACGAGAAATAAACACTTGTCGAATGTGGTGTAACCTAACTGACTGGAGGCGTCTGCTGATGCTGCGGCAATTCTGCGCTGCGTCTCTGACGTGTGTTGACGGCCACTTGAGACAATGCCATTCCAGGAGCGTCGTATCATGAACCACTATCTCGGGTCAGAAGGTCCAAGCCCTGCACCCAAAGGAGTGGAAGCACATCCTTGAAGCGTCGAACCAATAAATATTTTAGCGTGACGCGAAGTCTGGACAACGTGCTCCTCTTTGCGCTGCTAATCCCTGGCAGCACCAGTAGTTCGAGGCCGGGGCTGGCTGTATGCCACGAGTCCAATAGCTGTGATGGAACAGCGGGGATTTGCCACACCTAGATGCAGGCAGGTGAATTCCCAGCATGATAACATAATACTCGCTTCACATACTCGTCTGTCGCCATGGTGGCCTACGCATACGTCGCTGCGGCAGCGGTGCTCAGCTATGTGATCTTGATCGCAGTGAAACGGGTTTACTTCAGCCCTCTGTCCAAGTTCCCAGGCCCCAAGTCTGCGGCGTTGACATTATGGAACGAATTCTACTGGGACGTTGTCAAAAGGGGTACTTTCATGTGGAAGATCCAGGAAATGCACCAACAATACGGTGCGTGAATCAAATCAATCTCCCCAACTAAACACGAGGCTCAAAGAAACCCAGGGCCAATTGTCAGGATCAATCCGTATGAGCTGCATATCATTGATCCTGAGTTTTACGACGAGCTCTACGCCTCGAACAAGAAGCTGGACAAGTACAGATGGTGGACCAACCTCGCCGGCGCCGACGGCAGCAGCTTCGCAACCGTTCCTCACGACTTGCATCGCCTGCGCCGCCGTGTCCTGAATCCCTTCTTTTCGGCGCGCTCGGTCATGGACGTGGAGCCGCTGGTCAAGGCCAAGGTGGACAAGTTGTGCGCCCGCTTCGCCGCCGTTGTGAAGACGGGGGAGGTCGTGCGACTCGACGCAGCCTTCATGGCACTCACCATGGACATCATCTGCGACTACGCATTTGCCAACGACAGGAAGTACCTGGATGAGCCGGACTTCAAGCTGGTGTGGAAGGAGACCATCCTGGGCGCCTTTGAAGGCGGCGCTATGGGCAGGCAGTTCCCTTGGATGCTGCCTCTGATGAAGCGCTTGCCGCTGTCTGTTGTGTACTCGATGAATCCCGCCGTCGGCCACTTGCTCGAATGGCAAGCCGGCGTCAAGGAGCAAATCGCGCCCATCCTCCAGGGGGTGGACGAAGTCAGTCTCTCCACGGAGGATTCCAAGCGCAAGACAATATTCCATACTTTGCGCGACAGCGACCTGCCTCCCCGCGAAAAGACGCTGCAGAGGCTGTGCGACGAAGGCGAGATTTTTACAGGCGCAGGGTCCGAGACCACAGCGCAGGCGCTCACCCGTATCATGTTCTATCTAAAGCATGTGCCTGAGACGCTCCAAAAGCTCAGGGAGGAGCTCGATGGGGCTATTCCCAATGCATCTGCAATTCCTACGTGGATCGAGCTGCAGCAACTCCCCTATCTTGTCAGGACCGGTCGCTCTTCATGCATAACTAGTGCTAATCCATTCTAATTAGGTTGCTGTCATCAAAGAAGGCATCCGTCTCTCGTACGGTGTCACCGTTCGGCTTCCTCGAGTGGCTCACGAGGATATCATTTACAAGGGACACGTCATACCAGCTGGGGTAATGGACATTGGACCGTCGCACCGAACTTTGACTGACAAATAATACAGACACCGGTTTCACAAACGCCTTACTTTGTGCTCATGCACCCTTCTATCTTCCCTGAACCTGAGGTTTTCCGCCCCGAGCGCTGGTTGGATCCGGAGAAGCAGTTAGACAAATATCTTGTCGCATTTGGTAGAGGTACCCGGCAATGTGTGGGCATGAAGTACGTCTCACATCTCGAGATTCACATCTAGCAAAGCTCATCATATTAACCTGCCCTAGCCTAGCGTATGCGGAGCTGTACCTGGCCGCCGCTTCTGTGGTGCGCCGGTTCGACTGGGAAATGTACGAGACTGGTTTGAAGGACGTTGTGTGCAAGCATGACTTCTTCGTTGCGGTGGGAGATTTGAAAAGTAAGGGTGTGCGAGCGAAGATTATCGCTCGATGAAGATATGATGAAAGCACAGCTTCGTAGAATGTTCAGCTTCGCGCATATCTCCGGCTTCCTTCCCCGTGTCAGATACAAGCAATAAGCTATGATTATAAAAAGCTGATATGCTCCTAGCAAATCACCAAATGTTTCTCTCCCATATTGTGCTTTATCGCATCACAAGGAGTAAGTCTCATAGGCCCATCCAGTGACACCCAACCCCATAAATGCCGAGAAGAGTTTGGCCTGGGGAAAGCCGGGGCCTCCAAACTCCGGATCCAAGCCGTCTGCTCCGGGGAAGAGTATTGCGAGCAAACCGGAGATCCAGTAGATGGAACCGCAGATGAGGGCTGTGTTGAGCGACGCTTTATGTCCGCCAGCTACGTTGGAGCGCCACGTGTAATACAACGTTAGGAGACCAAGCATGATGGCCAGCGTGATCGTCTGGCCATTGTGGAATCTGCTTGCGATTGATCAATGTATGTTCATGTTATTGACACGGTTAGGTGGCCGCCTCACTTTGCGTGGGGGGGCCAGCGCGGATTATACTGGTGAGTCTCATTCATGTCGGCAATCGGAGCGCCGAGAATCAGACCGAGCGCATCCAGAGAAAGCAGGATTTTCCCTAGACGAGGCATCATGTCCAGCGGTTCGATTGGTTCTGCCTCAGGGTTTCGTCAGGCTTTTCACGTATGGTTTCGGTTGCTTCGGATGCGAGGCGGTCGATGCAGTCGAGAGAAAGTGTCTCAGGCTAGACAGTCGGTCAAACTTACACGTTTATATGGTTCCCACGTCATGGTGTCAACGTTATGCAAAATTGACCTTGACTAATCACCGCCATCATTCTTTGCAGAAGCGGAATGCTTTCTCGTGTAAATGTCCACAATAGGACTCGAGAAGGGATTCCCAACTGTGGGTTTCCATCATATAACTGAGTAAACACCACCAGCAAGCGATTGATTCCGCAGCTGGTCTCCCTCCTTTCGTACCGTTTTCAGGGACTACAAATCGAGTGGTAAAAAGACTCTGCTGACTGCTCAAAACTAGTCCCATTAATGGCGTTCTTTGGGCAGGCACTCTCTAGTAAATTCACCATGAAGGAAGTTGTAATTAAGAAACAAGTAAGCTGATAGAAAACAGAGACCTGTTCAGTATGTTGTCGCGTTAGGGCTGACTGACCAGGCATCATGATCAAAGTACAGGCTGCCACGCCTTGTTCACAGGTTCTAGACCCTTGTCATATCCACTAACTTAACGACCTTAAGCTACTGGTCTGTCTTCCAAGGGCGCCCTGCAGCGCTGCGACGACGCCATTCTGATTGCACTCTTCCGGCACATCGTAAGCTGACTTCTCCGATATGAGCTGTGGTACAGTCAATCGGTCAGACCAACACGAATAAAACAAACAGCAGAACGTGCGAGCTGTCTATCAGCCAGACTTGTAGAACCCTTGAGCTGAAAGCATGCCCCGCTCACAGCTCGTGTCATGCAGCTCCCGCAATAGCGGGCTGTTCAGCTCAAGCACGGGTGGAGCTCATTCTGAACGGCCGTCGATTGACGGTCGAGGGTTTTAAATGGAAGCTCATTGTCTTTCGCGCCAGATTCTGAGGCCGGCCAACCAGCCGACAGTGGTGGCAGTCATTAATTGTCGTACTCTACGAGGACGAAGACAAGGACAAAATGGATCTCCTTGGCTTACCGGTCGGCACCAAGTCGCCGCTTGAAGACGCACCGTTCTTTTCCACATTTCGCTGGGACGGCGGCAACTTCAAAACATACGCCGACCGGCAGAACAAGCTACAGTGGGTGCCGAACGCCCTCCGAGCCGGGAACAGCGCGCCCGAGATACCCTTCGTGCGCCGGGATCGCCGGCCTCCCGAGCAGTCTGAAGAAGATCATGCATTCCACCAGGCCTGGTTTTTCTTTGGCCTTTTGGCCGAGGTCTACTGCTTGAACGAGCTGGAAGATGGATCTCGAATCGTGGCGGAAGACGAGGCAGCCAAGGAACTTGAGGGATTGTACAGAGATTACGTTGCTACACACGGCGGAAAGCAGTACATCAAGGGTGGAAAGCTCCATGAGACCGACACAGGTGAGATGCTCGGTTATCGCTGGATAAGTGACCCGAAAGGCATCGAAGCGCGGCTGCGCTACCTTGCAGACTGTGCAATTTTCACACACCAAATGGTCGTGGGATATCGTGCGGGATCCCAGAGGATGAAGCCAAGTGCACATTATTCGCTATGTGCATTGGGCGAACTCGTCACCACAACCATCTCAGCCGTTGCCGGCAGTTCCGTGGTCGACGGCCGCGGCAGCACTACTCTCTCGGTGGCGCTGCCGTGGGGGATGGACTATATGGCCGCCGAGGGCAACATCGCAGCCAGAATGCTGGAGAACGGTTGGTGCAAGAGCGATATTGCGCGAATCCAGCGCGTCTACCCAAGGCTCAACACCCAGCACTACCTAAGCTGCATGACTCAGTCGGCGAACGGACTAGATCACTCGGGCTGCTTCCAGCATAGATGCGTCGCGGCACAGATCATCTCTGGGAAGTACAAACTGACCCACGCCAGCCCAGAGTGCGACTGCAGCACGATTAGCGTAGATATTGGGGCAGTGATACGGATCTTGGAGACGACAGACTCCTTTCCTGTACTTACTATTCATAACCCGGGGACTGATCTCGAGCAGCTTACCATAGACGTTGAGGAGTATGTGCCGGAAAAGCCATATGTCGCTCTTTCTCATGTAAGCCACCAACATTATGTTACATTTGACAGCACTAACAATGCTGTTTTGTTAGGTTTGGGCCCATGGTCTCGGCAATCCATACGACAATGCACTTCACCGCTGCCAAATGGCACATGTCGAACGTTTGATTCGGCAAATGAGTAGCGAACAGAGCATGGAGGGCAGTCCATTGCGTCTCTGGATCGATACCTTGTGCTGTCCGGTTGAGTTGGACAGCAAGATCATAGCCCTGCAGCGGATGGCTTCGGTCTATGGCCAAGCTCATAATGTTCTTGTGCTAGATCGGTCCCTTTCGACAGTCAACTCGGAAAAGTCTAATCCTGCTCTTCTTTGTTTGAGCATACTAGCCTGCAGCACGTGGATGCGTCGCTTGTGGACATTGCAAGGTGGTTGCAATCATCTGAACAAACGAGTGTCAGCCTAATTAACGTGGCGTTAGAGGCGATGCTGCCCAAGTCAGTTTACTTCCAATTCGCCGATCAGTCCCGGTCTTTGCAGGCCATAGCTCAAGACCTGTTTCAACTGGCTGTTGACGACGCCAGATATATGTCCATTTACCAGGATATCCAGGCAGATGTAAGAAATATTATGGCCCGAACGATCCCATGTTAACACCGACGCAGGCCAGTAGACTCGGGATCATAATCTTCAACAATGCCACCCCAGAAACGACACTGCAGGATCTCGGGTACGACGATACCATACAGAGGCGGCTGTGGCTGTTGCAAGGTTCCCTTGCATACCGTTCGGTCTCAGTACTTGATGACGAGCCGCTATGTATAGAAACTTTGTTGCAGCTTCAGCCTCGAAGGATTGCTGAGATTGAAGGCCGAAATGAACGTATGGCTCATATATGGACGGCGTTGGCCGAAGCAAAGGCGATCCCACCCAAAATCATCTTCTACGTCGATGAGCCAGTTCCCCTCCGTGGTTTCGGATGGGCACCCATATCGCTGCTGAACGTAGGCGCCGACTCACACCTCCAGAACTACGAGCTCGCAGGTCGATTCGACTCATTGCTACCTTTCACCGGCGGCTATGATCCTGAAAACCCTGCGCATCAACCGGCGACCCTGACCAAGGCCGGCCTCAAGGTCAGATACCCCGGATACTCTGTTACACTGCAACCATGGAGGCCTGGAGGGCCGCTGAGTGGATGGAAAGACCTTAGCCCATGGTTCGAGGGTGGGCTTGCGTGCCGTGATGCTGCAAGTGGAACCTGGTATAACCTCTTCGATAACTACCGCCTGCAAGTGGTGATCAATTGGCCAACCAGCCAGAGAGAGGAGTATGACAAACAAAACCCTTGGCCGCTGCTGAAGGAAATCCAGCAAGGAGACGTCGCTCTAATCAAGGATTCTGCGTCAACATCGCAGGGGTCGTCACCTTGCCTCATGGTTCGAAGGCGTAAGGACAACGGCACAGGCGAGCAAGAAGGCGAGCTGGAAGCTGAAATACTCCGCGCTGTGAGCATCTCCACGTGTGATAAACCGAACAGCCACTTCTTGGACACGCTGGCCGACCTCTCCAAGAAGGCTTCGGCGCGGCTGGTTGAGCTGTACGGCGACGGCACCGACACGGGCACGTCGGCAGAGAACGTCATCGAGGTCATGCAGGAGCTTTGCTTACGACGCCTCGAAGAAGACCCAACATTCGAGATAGGCTTCCGCACCGTGTTTGGGAATGTGTTCAAGGACACCGCTTGGCTTGCACTTGCGAAATGGCTACCGTTCAATTTGGCTCTCGAGGCGTTGCCGGATGATCAGGTGTGGATTGTAGATAAGAGGAACTTCTAATTCTTATAGTCTAGTAGATTTTTCAGCGTGTTCATTGTTACTAGGGTACAATTGGTTCTCAAGTCTTGCTCACTTTCGTTGTCTTCCTGCACAAGGGCGTCGCCTGTAACCACTTTACTTGACGGATACTTAGAAGCCGGAATCAAGATGGAAAAAAAATTGGATCGATGGGAGCCTTTATATGAGGGCTCATGGAGAATGGCACCCACTCCAGTGCTATGGCGGTCGTTTTGCCGCAGATCAACTACCGAACCTTTTCGTCCGAAGGGTGGCATCGTGGCTCTGTGCCTGGGCGGGTTCGGCAGTGGATAATAACCATCGTGTGACCGGACATGGTTCCTTTCATTTCAGAATCCTCTTGATCAGAATATCGCTCAGAATACTTCATGCCGATTTTGGCGGACCAAATTAATACCTTCCCCTCGACCATTCGAGCGCAACTGCATAGATATGGCGTGGCTCGTGGTGTCTTTGGGGTTTTACAGTAGCCGACAAAGGTGTCGCACAATATCTAATGCTCAAGAACAGAGACTTGCGATCGGAAACTACTCATGTCATTACATTTGATGCAAGGTGCATCTCATTTGAAGTATTGATAAATACCTATAGGTTATAGAGTGTTTTAGTCTTGGTTCAACAATGAATTCATGCTTTCTTGTTGCACCTAAAACAGCTGCTGTCCCATCACAGCTGTCAATGTGGGTTTTGGGAAACGTAACCTATGCCTCCCCGCTGCTTGCTGTGCAGTAGCTCTTAGTTATAGACATAGCGAAAGCTGTGGCGATGGTAATTGACTGGTAGCTTGCCACAAATGTGAAGACGAGATATCCGGTAGACTATGGCAAGGGTGGCGTTAGGCGTTCGGAATTGACCAAGAAGCCGATGCCTCTGTATCGCCATCACTGAGTGGCTTCTCGAACAGCGGACCAGCAGCGCTGTGCGTCACTAATTTCCGGGGAAATCCACAGCTAATCCGCGTGTGGAACAATCGCCCAGGTCGTCGATCTTGCCTTGGCAGAGAGGGCATGTCGCTGCGAACCCGCCAATTCTTGGCTCTGGGACCTCCCGGCTTGGCGCACCATGGTTCATCTTGCTACAAAGTAAAAGTTCTAGATTCAGAATGCCTGGCTGACGAGGGTTCAAGTCGCGACCAATAGGCTATAATTGAAGTTCATCGCCGGCTACGTGGTGCCGGTTGCAAGCCGCTTCCCCTTTGCGTACGAAGCTGCCGATGATACTCACACCCATCGTACAGGCCGCTAAGCGCAGCAGGCGACACGCCTCACAAAAGTGCAATACAATCACTTAGTGGGACGGCATCCTTGTTCTGCAAAAAGACACATGGATACGCTGCCTGCAGCCCACAAGCCGAGGGCATCATTCAAGGTTAGGGGCTTTGAACAAGCGGAGCTCGGCGTCGTACACGGCTCTAATAAGATGCTAGCCCTGATAAGGCACTGTAGTATCCATCTTTTCGACCAGGATAGTCTTCGATTCTAGCTTCTCTTCCTTGTTGGTCGCACAAAGGTCCATGCACTAAGCATCTTATTCTTGGGGCCGGGATCTTTGCGCAGGCCACCGACCAATACGGGCACTCGGTCATGCATGTCAATCCCGTCATGTCTATCTGCCCCAGAAGCATCCTCATCATAAGACTCCCACCGACGGTTGGGGGGGGGGGGCAAGCACGGTCCGACTAGACAGTTGTTGGTAGACTTCTACTGCCGCCCACTGTTGTGAACACGATCTTCGGGGAACATCCAGAAATGATGCCCACGAAGACGAGTTTGATAGTGATTCAGCACTTCAATTTTGCGAATAGACACCGGCCGCTTAACAAGTCGACTTCCAGGAAGCGCCGGCGCATCACAAATGCCACATTTCCCATTGTTCCCGTTGTTGCGCGCAGCTCGCCACGTCCATGTTCAACGAAATCGCCATCAATGTGTACGAAATAGACGGCAATCATCATAGACCCCTTCAGCATCAAATCATGTCCCTCCTCATGGTGTCGAATACGGCCGAGATGGCATCGTACGGTCGGCTGTCCCGTCGGGCACCACCAAGCAACGTCACACGATGCAGGCGTCGAGGCCGTTTGTCCTGCCACTTCGTATTGCTTTGGCGCTGCTGTGCTCACGTAGGCTGCACACCCTGCTTTGGCCCTCTGCAATTTGACAACAGATGTCTGGATGGATTCAGGGACTTTTGCCTCGCGATAAGTCAAGGTGGTGCCGTCTTGGTGCCGATCAGCCGACCAACTCTGTGAGTGCAAGAGAAAATAAAATGCTCGCAGGGCTAGGAAAAGCGGGAAAGGCACTAATCAACCCATGCCGTGTGGGAAGGCTTTAGCGCTCTACATTCGGTATCTTTTCGTGTGACGGCCAACTACCGATGTGATCATGCCAATGGGAAAGGGGAATGAATATTCACGTAGTAGGCTCAAAGCTTGCCTTGATGGCTGCTCGTTCGACAACAGCAGTGTCGCCTTCCAGTAGTGGCAAGTATTGCCGAAGTTGCGGCCGAGTTTCATCCCCTTCGCAGAATTAGGGGATCCTTTGTTTGCTAATTCTGTGCTCTGAGATAGGCGAAAGCCGTCTTTGGTTGGACGGGCTCGGGAGCCGGCAAGCCAACGGCCCCCACAAACGCGAGATGCGCTTGCAGGATGCCCATGCCGTGATAGCCGTCAGCCAGTTCCCGATTGTGGGCTTCCAGGGAATGATGATCCCTGTGTTGCCGCATTGGGCTGCGGTCTGGCCCGCCTTGACGGGACTGTGTCTTAGTGCAGAACCGTAGTGCCGCGACCGAACGGTTTGCGCAATTCGACAGGCACAGGGAGGCAATCAATTGAGTTTGATGACGGGCAATGCAAGAAGTTTATTCGATTATTTTTCGATTATTTTCCGAATAATATATGTTATTCTTCGAGGTTATAACAAAAATTGTCATCAAATATAATGCAGTCCTACGGCCAAGACGGTCCTTGTTGAGGCGTTTACCAGGATTCAAGAGGAGGAAGCTTCTCTCCAAACATACTCAGTACCGCTGGTTGATCGCATATGCCTATCACTTCTACCATCTACCTGCAATCAGAAGCTTCTCCGAAAGCGGCTTGATGTGGTTTCCATTTCTCCACGCACCACACAGAGGTTCCCTGCCCCCATGTGCATCGACGTCTCGACGCCACACAGCTTTCCATGATCAAGGACCCTGATTGCGGGGACGGGCCCTTTGTCTCCATCGCTACCCCGAGGAGCGCCTATCCTCATCTCGATTAGACTCGACGAACTTTTGTTGCCATCCCACCGCCTCTATTGCCGCAATCAGCAATCTGCCCTAGCTCAGCTCGCCAGTCTCATGCTCGGCCATCTGCCTCGTTGCGCCCGTTGTCTGATACGTCGCCACCATGCTCCTGTCCGCGCCACTGAGTCCCAATCGTGGTTGTTTCCATCTCTCCGTCATAGCCAATACCACACGTGGGATTGGCCCTATCATGATGTTGAAGGTTATCGAGGAACCCACATGCCCCAGACAAAGGTGCGCCTCGATAGGAATTCGAGCCTCGGTGGGACAACGGGGCAAAAAGCAAGCTGCCAGATATGGTAAGACGTGACATCCAGCCGTTGTATAAACAGAATGCCTCTGCCAACCCGTTCCGGCGAAGCCACTGATGCTTCGTCCTCACCTCTCTGCTTCAACCATCGAACAACAGTCTTCATTGATCGTTGCGAGGCTGAGGCAAAATGGTATTCAAGTGGCGCAGCAAGAAGGCCATTGAGGGCACAATCGTTGCACAGCATGACGGTTCATCGTCTGCTGTTGATGTTGGCTCTAGCCACGTCGGCGTAGAAGCCGACCTCCGCGAATTTAAGAAGTCCCATAAGTGGGATCCTTACTTGGACATCGACAGACTCGAGGTTCTCGACAATGTCATTGCGTCAGGCGACACCGAAAAGCAGGCTGCAGTCGAAGAAACACTCCTCGAAGATGACTCGCCTTACGTCGAGGTCCGCGCATCGGTATGTCCATTCGTCTTCTCTGCCGCATGTTTGCCGTTGTCACAGGCGCATCTAACGCAAGAACTAGGTCAAACCCACTGACGATCCCGATATGCCTGTCAATACCATCCGGGCCTGGACCATCGGTGCTCTCATGTGCACCATTGTCGCCGCCTGTAATATCCTGCTGGGCCTACGCTACTCGCCGATTACTATCCTCTCCACGGTTGTGCAGTTGATCTCGTACCCGTCAGTGCATCATGCAAAGTCCTAACGTCCCTTTGATGATGAGTTGACCATTGCGCAGCATGGGCGTTGGTTGGCACAAGTTCATGCCCGACTACAGATTCACCATTTTTGGCAATGAGCTATCCCTCAACCCTGGCCCTTTCAATGTAAAGGAGCACACTATTATCACCATGATGACTGCTGCCGGCTCCGCGGCCAGCTATGCAATCGACATTTTACTGGCTCAGGAACTTTTCTACAACCAACACTTCAAGTGCGTACTTCTCGTATGAAGCTATGTCAACCCCTTCTTCTGGCTAACAAATCTTCCAAGATGGGGCTTCCAGCTGCTGCTGATCCTCTCGACTCAGGCGATGGGTTTCGGTGTGGCCGGGATCACGAGGCGGTTCCTCATCTACCCAGCAAGCATGGTATGGCCTGCCACATTGGTAACCACAACAGTCATGAACTCTTTACATGACCATCGTCCTGCTGATCCTTCCGCTACCAATGGTTGGCGCATTGGTCGGTACAAGTTCTTCCTCATCGTCGCCGCAGCCACCTTCGCCTACGAATGGTTCCCAACAGTCATCGCCCAGTTCCTCAGCATCTTCACCTTTGCTTGCTGGATCGCTCCGGAAAATGTTCTCGTCAACCAAATTCTGGGCGGACAAACTGGATTAGGTCTTTTACCCATTGGGTTCGACTGGGCAAACATCAGCGCCTACTTGTACAGTCCGTTGCCAACCCCAGCCTTTGCTCTCGCCAACGTCGCTTTCGGCTTGATCGTCATGGTAATTGCCTGTGCTGGGCTTGCCTGGGGAGGACCTGATTATTATCGTTACCTCCCAATTAGGTATGTTATTCGCCTTCAAATCTTCATTTCTTATTTTCCGAATCTTTTGCGGGGTTCCTTTCTTTTCTTCTTATTCTTCTACTATTCTTATTATATTTCGCGGATTATTATTGTGGTTGTTTTTTCAAAAAGAAGAAGAAAAAGAGAAGAAGAGAAGAATGAAGAGGAAAATAATAAAATAATAAGAGAGAGAGAGAGAAGAAATCTCTCTTACTCTTATTGCTATTCTTCTCCTTTTTTTCTATCATCTTTATTTTATTTTGGCGTATCAATCTCAATTACTAACTATACTTAGTGCTAATGCCAACTTTGATCATTTTGGCCACAAGTACAACACCAGCAGGATCCTGACGCCGGATTTTACCTTTAACGAAACTGCTTATAAAGAGTACTCTCCGTTGATGCTCGGCCCTGCCTTTTCCTTATCCTACGGTATGGGCTTCGCCGGCCTCACAGCCACCCTCACCCACGTGGCGCTTTTCTATGGCAGGGATATTATCGAAAGGACCCGCGATGCCCGGAGTCAGCAAGCCGACGTTCATCTACGACTGATGAGGCGCTATAAAGAGGCGCCGGAATGGTGGTTCGCCACCATTTTCGCTGTTAGCTTCGCATTTGGCATGATTGCTTGCCAAGTCTGGCAAACCCACCTCACTTGGTGGGCCTATATCATCTGTATCCTTATTGGTGTGGTTTTCATTGTGCCCGTCGGGATAATTCAAGCAATTACAAATCAGCAAACCGGCCTCAACATTATCACAGAAATGATTGTTGGTTACATGTGTGCAGCCCTCTTCTATTGATACCTGAGCAAAACATAACATACTAATAATGCGAGCTAGGACCCCCGGTAAGCCAGTCGCTATGATGTTGTTCAAGAGCTGGGGGTACATGCTGTGTTACAACGGCCTGCAGTATGTCTCTGACATGAAGGTCGGGCATTATATGAAGATCCCACCACGCTCAATGTTTGCGGCGCAAGCATTTGCCGTCATCTGGCTATCTATCGTGCAAATCGCAACCTATAACTTCCTCCGAGGCAACATTGAAGGCATCTGCACACCTGACCAGGCACAAGGTCTAACTTGCCCAATGGCCCGTACCTTCTACAACGCGAGTGTTATTTGGGGAGTTATCGGACCTCGTCGCATGTTTGGAGCTGGTTCCACGTGAGTCTGAAGAGTTTCTTATACTGCCTACCGCTGATGTAAGCTTCTAGGTACTCCTGGGTCAACTACTTCTTCTTGATTGGAGCCATCACGCCAGCAATTCAATACTTCTTCGCGAGGAGATATCCACGCAGCTTCCTTCGTTATCTTTTCTTCCCTGCCATATACGGTGCTGCAGGCATGTCAGTTTACCCTTCAATCCATTCTATAGCCATGGGCGAGTGCGTTGGCGTTGGCACGTGGTGGTGTGATCCCTGCCGTGGTCACGTATGAGGACCTGGCAGAGAGGTGCCGGCAGGGATAGACACTCACGTGCCTGCCAAATAATTAGAATACTCAAGCTGACTAAAGTATCGTTATAGGATTCCCCCAGCAACAGTTTGGTGGCTTGGCCAATGGGTTATTGTTGGTCTCATCTTCAACTGGCTTATCAAGAAGCGATATTTTGGTTGGTGGAGTAAGTTTACCTTGACGATAACTTGTATGAACCTTGACTGATTCAAATAAAAGCCCAATACAACTACGTACTGTCTGGAGCACTCGATATTGGCACCGCGCTTTGCATCGTCATTGGCGCTCTGGCGCTCGGCCTGTCCAACACCGAATTCCCTGCCTGGTGGGGCAACACGGTGTTCAACAACAACCTTGATGCGGAGGGAGCGGTCACTAAGAAGCTTCCTGATGACGGCTCTTTCTTCGGTCCTACCTCATGGTAAAAATACAGAGTTACGTTGTTGGTGCTTTTGGTCGTTTACTTTTACTTGCAGTGCGGGATTGTGGGTGGGAAGTAACTACCCTGGAGCATATTCATGGAGACATCGTAGCCGCCAGCGTACCACTTCCAAAAAGACACGCTCTCGCGTTTCTTACACTTTGCATGCTCATAATCCTCCCATGGCGTCCGCTTTAATTGTATTTATGATTCCAAGCCACGAGCCATAAGGCTTCTCCTTTCCATAAACATGGCTTTGGGGCCTGCTCGACGTTTGACTCCCACTCAACGAAACGTAAACAACTTAAAAGCATTAGTAAATTGTAAGCAAAATATTAAACAAATATTTAATTATGACAAGAATTATTTCATATGTTAATAATTATATCATTTCAACATTGAAAGGTTCGTATTCTATTATTATGCGAAGCTGTTATCGATCAACCGTACATACACTCGATCTCTTCAGGCTAACGGATCTCATGGGAGTTGGCCCTTGCCTTGCCACTTACTACCCTAGCGACTTGCAGCCTGTCTTCGAATGAAGGCTACGGATAGGGGGTTTCCCAGCTTGACGCTTTGCAGTCCATCATTACCCAAATACCTGAGGCCAAGGCACATGCACGTGGCTCCGCTTGTATCCATGGCGGTGAGCTTTCATTCAATCATGCGTAGCATTGCTTCGTCCTAACGGTGCTTTTTGTAAAATTTTCAGCTCTCATGGCTGGTTGGTTGTATGGTAGAGACTCAACCAGAATAGCTTAACTAGAATAACAATGGCTGCTGAGCCAAGAGAGGATATGCAGTAAGACAAAGCAAAAAGCAAAGACTAGGCCTATGATTACTTTTTATAGCAAGTGCAGCTTGGCTGGAAATGGGAAGCGCTTTTCGGAAATATATCACCAATGACATACCGTGGAGTTTAACAAGACGAGATCTCAGATGACTCACTGGGGAATTCCTCTGACAAGACCACTACATAGGAAATTGAACCTCTTACAGGGGTCTGTTAGCTGCCATTCACTAAGAGGCGAACAACCGTCAATGAACATTTAGACATGAAGTCAGCCACGGTACACTGCGATAATTTTACTCATTTATGAAGTGGGCATTTGTCTATCAAGGCGGAGGCGTTGCTGATACATTCCGCAGCAACAACGAAATGAAGTATATACAGCTAAGTAGGAGCCATGGTGTCTTTGCAGTCCTACATTGCCTCTGCTAATTGGAGCGCAAGAAGGCATCGTCTGAAGAGTATGAGCAGGCTGGGGGATTCTTGCTGAGCGGCGCCGGACGTAGCAGCGCCCTCACTTGCGAAATGAGGGAATTGCGTATACCGACCATGTGAGGATCAATGACCGTACTAAATTAGCTACTGACGAGGTTCAGTTTTCGATGACATCATGCATCAGCTTTCGTGAGGTCCACAGCGCTCCGGAACCTCCGTCCCCACCAATCCCAGCCTCAAGAAGTAGAGGAAGCAGATTAAGTAGGCTGACGAGGCTAGGATTGGCTAGAACAATTCACACAGCACTAGGAACTGCCTAATATCGCTTCACTGTATTTTTGCTTGTAGGGATCATCCTGGACGCTAGTGAACTTGTGCAATTCAAGAGGTTGGTACAGGAATGGGAAAGACGAAGTTCCCGTGTGAAAAGTGCCTACCTTTCCATCATTATTCTTGAGAGGCCCTTGCGTTACAATTGGATTGTGTGTAGGGGGGGGGGGGGGGGGGGTTGGGCTGTGGTTGACAAGCCCTCAGGAGTGTCTCCTCCGGTCTGCAGGGGGCACTCGCTCATATGCACTTCTCATCATCCCCAAAATTGCAATTGATGGATGAGGAAATGTCGTATC